>PVIY010021336.1:31125-42700 GCA_004026745.1 Myrmecophaga tridactyla
AAGGAAGAGTGAGTTCAAGTCTCAGCTTCATTCTTTACTGGCTATTTAACCCTTCGCAGTTGCACAGTTCTCAAAACCTCAATCTCAACTCACTCACCAAGCGTGAATCATTAGAATATGTCATATTAGAACCACCCGTTCACCTGAAATGTGTTTAGCATCTTACACAGTAGTTATACCTGGAGCTAATTAACTGCCGTTTTGTGGTAGAGGTCAGAGGCGAGCTGAGCCGTGTCAGGGCCGCCAGCGCAGGTGGGATTCTCACTGCAGCCTCCCGCACTCAGACCTGGGCTAAGGAACTGTACCCAACTGGAGTCAAATGAAATGATTACTGAATTTAAATCTGAAACTCAAAAATTATAGAAATTACAATTATCTCACAAATCTTTTGGATATACAGAATTTCAAAACACTAATTTCTTAATATTCCAAACTCTAAATTTCAAAATAATTGTTTTTTACTTTTTATCCTAATATCTCAGGATATCGGGATACTAATATTGACCTGAGACGCATCGCAATCTCTTTTTAGACCAGTGTTGAAGCTAAAAAGAATGAAGTTAACTTTTGGATTATGCCAGAGGCCCTCTTCCCACCCCCCATCTTTAGGCCTCCTTCCTTTTTAAAATATTATTATTTGTATAACATTATGCATGAAAGTATACATTTTTTAAATGTGCAGCTTGATGAATTTTCACTAACTGAACTCCACTGTCTAGTCGTCATCCAGATCAAGAAAGAGATTATAAACAGCGCCCCAGAAGACTTTTATACATTCTCTTCCAGACACTGAACCCTGTAAACCACACACCTAACAAAAATCAGTTTCATCTGTTTTTGTATTTCTGTTTAGCTACAAATGGAATCATACAATAAGTATTCTGCTGCATGTGTCTTCTTTGGCTCAACGTTATGTTTGGGAGACTCATCCATATTGTTGTATGTAGTTTTAGATCACTAATTCTCGTGGCTGCCTAGTATTCCAGTGAACGAGTAAACCATAATTTATCCATTCTACCATTGACGGGCATTTGAGAGCTTTCCCTTTTGAAACTCAAGATCTGTATGTTTCAATGTATAGAAACCATATGTCAATTAAAAAGTAAATATTAAAAACTGGGAATATTTTAACAGCAATATTAGAAAATTGATCAAGAAATTAAACTGCCCTAATGCAGTTTATATTGGAAAATATGATTAAGAAGAAAAACATTGGCATAATTCTGATTAAAATTTTTATATTTATAAATATCAAAATAACCTTGCAGCCTAAAAGTCAAAACATCTATGAGACCAGAAGTAGGGTCTAAATATGCAGTACACATCTTCTCTATGAACTTCTACCACCCCAACTAGCTACCACAGTGCTGCCAGAGCATATTTTCAAAAACAAAGTTATCAAACAATGCCACCAGAAACATCCTTGTAGCTAAAACACCCTTAATTATTTCCTTAGGATACATTCCTAAAGGCAAAATTTCCTGGTCAAAGGATAAGCACTTCAAAAGAGGGTTTTTGTGTGTTTATTGTTGCTGTTGTTATTTTATTGTTACTACAGGTTTATGAATGTTCAGATATTTGACTTTGGCAAAGTCCCACAGGTAAAGCCAGGACACAAATTCGAGTATTCTATTTATTATAAATCCCTTGCTCCTCTACTCAAATGCTGCTGAAGGGGACAGCTGAATCTGAGGATTGGGATAAACCAAAGGAGTGTGGTAAAAATAGACCTGTTATCCATATACATTTTTGAATGAAACAATATGATTAAAAACACCCCATCAAGTTCTCCTAAAGCCAGGTATTCCTTTCTCCTTCTTCCACCTCCCCAACATCCTCCCAGGGCTTGGACCAAAAGAATCAAGTGGCTGAAAGGGAGGAGGACAACTGGACAAAAGGGAAAGCCACCTGTGTCTGAGGTGACTGGGGCAAACTGAGTTGGGAAAATCCTGGGAAAGGCCATCAGGAATATGTCAAGGGGGCACATGGACCAAGGGTGAGGGGATTTCATGTGCTCCTCAGCAGCACCTACTTGACAAACTCCTACTCATTCATACTCAAAGTCCACCCATTATTAGGAGATCTTCCATGGACATACCTCTCCCCCATACCCTCAGGAAGAATAACTTTGAGGCTCTAGGATGTAGCCAGACATGAGTTCCCATGAGAGAAATTCCCACCTAAATTCTAGTCCTAACCATAGGTCATAGAATTTTAGTATTTAATGTTTCCTCCCATTTTTAAGATCATTACTGGAAACCACGAATATAATAAATTAATAGAAAAGTGCTTTGTAAATGATAAAGTAAACAAAAGTCTGCTAAGACTTGGAAGCCACGAGAAATCTAACCTTTGGTACCTCTTCCATTGTGAAATGTAAACAGAGCCAATGGGATGCCACCCTGCCTCTCACCCACATTCCCACGTGCCAGCTGGTCAAGGAGGATAAAGTCCCCATATCAGTCTCACCCTCCTGGACACTGAGACTGCTGGGCTGTGCCACATGCTTTGGCCACCCACAGTGTTTCTCCTGAAAAGCATAATATCAAACTCTTTAGCCTACTGCACTACCAGGTAGGAAAAGAGAAGCAAGTTCAATGGATCTTTCTGAACCACTTATTTTGTGTTACTCCAATGACTAAATTCTTCCAAAATACATTAAGTTCTCTTTGACATTTTGACAAGAGCAGAGCCTCTGAGGACTTGGCAGAGATCAGTAATCTGCACTAGCTGAATAACAGCAAACCCATTTTTACCAAGAAAAATAAAGGGAATTCCTTTTGCTGGAAGGGAATGTTTTCTTCATTATCTTTTCTTTTTCAAATAATTTTTCTATTCAAGGACACTTTTTTCCAACTGCTCGAATAAATGGTTTAATAGAGATATCCTATCTAGGGAGAAAAGAAAGTATTTAAAAAACAGACAATGAAAATAACTGATATCAAATGAAGGAGTTGTAAGAAACACATTTTAAAATTTTAACTAAAAAATTCTTCATGGAAATCTCTCTTGATTGCACATTCCAGCTAATTAAAAAAATATAAATGATAGGCTATGAATGCCACCATTTGCCACCCCTTATGGATCTAGGCAATGAGCACAAAAGCTAATATCCCAAATAAAGAAATAAGCAGACACAAGGTGCCTCTTCATGGAAATATACACACCACTTTATGAAGCATACTAACACTCACAAAAAATAATTAACAATCACACCCATGTCTGAGCAAGTCTCAGCTCTAACAACCAATCTGTAGGAAATATAGAGAACTACAAACTGCAGAAAACACAAAGGGATGCAATCAGCAAACCCAGAACTGGAAAACTTTATAGGACTGATGACCCCATTTCTCTAAAACAAAAAATTCAAAGTAAAAGAGAGGAAGAGGGACAGTTATACTTTTAAAAGACTTCAGTGTATCAGCAGTTGCAATATGACTATTTTGATCTGCTTCAACCAATCTCTTAAAAGAAATATATGAAACAAAAATTTGAACACCGAATGCAAACGTGATGATGATAATTATTAACGATGTCTTTGAATATTGGTATTGTAATTTGATTAGGTCCTTATCTTTTTTTTTAGATACATCCCAAAAATATTTACAAAAGAAATTATATTAACTCAGAATCATTTCAAAATAATCTAAAATTAGGAGAGAGAGGTGGGGGGGGATTAAGAGTATATTTTGCTAAGAAAAAAGGAATTAAAACTTGGAAACAGTCAACGGGGTGATTGATCACTAAACTTCATTTTAATGTCATGCTGGAAAGTGTAGAAAAGGCCACCCATGGCTTACCTAGATGTATCGGTTAGGTTCATGTGTCGCAGTGGCCAGGTGGTGTTGCCCAGTTGCCTGGCCAAGCAAGCACTGACCCAACCACTACTGTAAGAACATTTCGTGGCTGGTTAGTAAACTAGAAAGCTGGTTTATTGAATCAGTCAGTTCACTGCATCTGTAGCTGATTACATCTAGAATCAGCTACTGGAGAGTCTTTTGCAATGAAAGAATCCTATCAGTTGGATTTGATCCAATCAGGATTTTAAGGGAGCAGAGAGAGCTTTCACTTTTTCTTCAAGCAGGCAGCCTCTCCAGGACAGTTCCTGGACGACCTTTTTTGGAGGTGAAGGTCTGCCTGCCCTAGGGAATTGGGACTCGTGCATCCCCATAGTTGCATGAGACACTTTTATAAAATCTTATATTTACAGATATCTCCTGCTGGGTCTGTTTCTCTGAAGGACTCTGGCTAACACACTAAGAGTACACAAACGTTTACCTAGATTTCTATTTGCTATTCATTTTTACATCTTTGTGAAGGTAGCCTGTAACTCGTAGAAAACTGACAGCAGTACAACTGATTCTTGTCTCACAGCAATGCAATAAGATTGTCCTATAGAAATACCAATCATTTCTATCCACCAAAGGTTAAAATTTCAGCTCCTTTATTTCCACAATTCCTTCAATTCTAAACATACTCTTTGTTCAATTCTCTTTGAACCAGCTTTACATTTAAGCAAGTTATTATCATTAATATGTCAACAAAAAAATCTTTGATTTGTCCACTTTACATTCATGTGAGAGTCATACTTTTTTCTTTTTTTGAAAACTACACTTTCAGTATGACATCAGAGTGTCCATGAGTTGAAAATTGCTTAAGTCAGGTAGTGGGTATATGGGGAAAACATTGTATTATTCTCTCTCCTTTGTATATTAGACATTTAAGCATAAAGTTTTTAAAAATTCTAAATGTAACAAAATATCAAGTAAATCTTTAGAGTGAGAAAATACATTTATTTTTAAAATAAACCAAATGCCTAAACTAACTTCATCAAATTACCCAATAAGTGGTAATGGTAACTTCTGGCACTGGTTATTACAATTCCTTTTTTCTATTTAAATTCAAGCAGCATTGTGCAATGAATTCTGTGGCAAAATTTATCACCTGAAATGAGGTTTTGAGTCTTGAAATGAAAAGTTAAGAGTGATAAAACCGGAGTGGGAAAGGGTAGGTAGAGGCCAGCAGCTGTGTGCTCAGTGAACTTCAGAGATAAGCAAACTGGAAACTACACTTACATTTGTGAATTTAGAGAGATTGTGTTTAATGATACATTAGTCACTATTAAATATTACCAATTATTATGAAGAAAATGAGTTACCATTTCAGGCCTTTATTTTTCTTTCCAATAGCCCTTTTAGTTTTATATTTTCTATAAAAACTGATTCATCTGTTAGTACAAACCTTATTTTCTACTAATAGATTATAGATGATGTTCCTACTTTAACCTTTTCCCACTATTTCAAAAATCAGAAATCAACTTAATCTCTTTTTTTTGTGTAAAGTGTATTAAAAGAATAAGTTGGCTCAATACTGTGTTCTGAAAGGGGGGAGGTGATACCTTGAAGCAATTATGTTGCTATATGTATATGTGCATTTTACAGAAGTTTTATCAGATATGCTGAGAGATCAGTGATCTAAACAAAAAAAATTCACACCCCTTATAAAGTGGGTGAGGAATTCTGAGGGACCACCAAACATGTAGAATCAGGAATTGATTTCCTGAATCCAACTCCGGGCTCTCCTTTGACTCTGAGGTCCTTTAGCAGTCACTTAATCACTCGTGATAAGTTGTTTCAATAGTAACAGCATTGGTGTAACAGTCTGATATTTGGTCAGATAACCTATTTAGTGATGTTTAACCTTTAGGATCTGCCACCCAGTACCTCAAACCAGAAACGTGCCTGGTAAAGTGACTGGACGGGAAAAGACTTTGCTTGACAGATGACTGTGGAGTTTGACTCTTGATTCTTCTTTATAATATCTGGGTTGGAACTCCCTTCCTCATGGCACACAAACCACATTTCTTTCTACCTAACCATAGATGGAGTAGCTTCAGATTCTCTGACTTGCCTTAGTTTTTGCAGCCTTGGGCAGCTCTAGGATCACTGAACTCACAGAGACAAACGGGTCACCATCCTGCTCACCTTGGCAAACGCTCTTATAGTGGGCACAGCAGTCTTTCCTCTGCAGTCATCCACACAAGTGCACAGGCTAGACACTAGTCTCGTCCCCCCACAACGAAATGTATTGCACGTCCATATTTGAGCTGTAAAATTGCCCAATTTGTATCTGAGCATTCACTTAATTTTAACAATTTTGGGAAAAGATAAATTTCAGCATTTCCCCATGGACTGTTGTAGTACAGTCAAATTCTTGGTTTTTCTGCACTAATGAAGGAATGTACATCTTAAAAAAGAGGAGCTTTCCACCACTTTTCTTCATTAGCACGGATGGCAAAGAGCAATGCGGCTTAGTAAGCTGCACCTCTGGTTAACTTTGCAGGTACACCTCTAAGCTCGCAAAACTCTGAACACAGATCACATCTCCCCCCTAAGATAGGAGCTCACAATGGTAAGGATATTTGTTAAATGAGTGTTAATTTGACGAAGGTGGGCCCTAATCCAATATGATTGGTGTCCTTATAAGAAGAGAACATTTGGATAGAGACAGAGATACAGCCATATGACAAATGCAGAGATTGAGTTATGCCACCACAAACAAAGGGATATCATGGATTGCATGTCATCCACAAGCTACCAGGGGAGAGTACAGAACAGAGCTTCCTCTTAAGAGGAAGCAAGGCCAAGCTGATACTCCAGTTTCAGACTTTTAGCATCCAGAATCATGAGACAATACATTTCTGTTTTGGAAGCCAGCTAGTCTGTGGCAACCAACACCCTAATAAACACATTCTCAGGATTCATACTTGACTCCACACAAGTGTCTTCAAAATCCTAGCAGCAGTCGCCTTGGTCTTTGTATCCTATGTCACATAGGCAATCCTCCAGCCCTTTGAAGGATCAATCAAAGCATTTTTTCCTGCAGTTGCCTGGAGAGTAGATGAAATGAGGAAACAAACCTTAGAAGTTATGCAAGATCTCATACTTAGATACAGAAGTACTTATCAGAGTGTAGGATAGATAAATTATTTTTATGGTGCTGTGTGATCTATCAGTAAAAAGTTTAATAAGACACTGTTATGTACAAAGATTAGAACTTGGGGCTGATGTGTCAACTAGCAGTTGGGTGTGGTGGACTCCCTTGAGTCTTGGGAGAGGGTCAGCATTTTTAAACTCACCGATGCTTGGAAGGTACATTTGGAGAAGATCAGATAGATCATGATGCAAGGGCCAAGTTCAGAGGGAACATAAATATATTCCAACTGAATTCACCTGTTCAATTCCACTGTGTTCTCCTGTTATACTAGAAGAACAGGATGTTTATAACTCTTAAGTGAAAACATGACTGGAAAAATGTTCATTAACTTCACCAAGAGTCATCCTAATGAAGAAGCAATAAGACTTCAAACTAGAAAACAGTCAAATTGGAAAGGGGAATGAATTATATTAACATTTGGCCTTCTATTTCTCCACTGTAAAAGTTTCAAAACAAGATCATAAAATATGCTTTTTATACAGTCAATTGTAAATGGTTTATTTGTTGTTCATACTAATGGGACATGAAAAAGAGATTTGAGATAGTTTTAGGTTTAGGGACATGTATCTCATTTTTCTTCACTTCTTATGTGAAAAATAAATGGAAATTGCTGTGATTTCAAAAATTTGGCACTGCCTACCCAAGAGCTTACAAGAGATTTCAGGGATTGAGCAATACTAAGGTGATGTCTAGGACTGGTCATAGGAGTGGAGAAACAGAGACTTTCAGACCAAGTGGCTGGGCAGGGGGTCATCATGTATTCATGAGAACAGCATGGGCCGGGACAGAAAGAGTCACTGATACAATGATCAACATCCTCTGTAAAGGTGAGGAAGGGTAAGGAGAAGTCATTAAAATCATATGTATCTCAAAGGAGCTGGGGTTTTCACAGGAGGATGAAAGAGTAAAGTCCAGCAAAGGCCTGGAATAACGCTGACCACAGGTCTGAATTCCTGATGGATGAGTCGTGTGATGAGTAAAGGCTTGAAAGGAGAGCACTACGTAAAAGAGAGAGAATTGAGGCAGGGAGCCAGATGTCGACTGGTTAAGGTCAGGAGAAAGAAGAAACAAAGAAATGTTCTGAGAAATTCTGTGCCTTTCTCAGAACATTTTTGCACCTCTGGTTGCCTGAGTCCAAGTCCCAGGCCTAAATTTAAGTGACGACATTCCCCAACACGACAAGAACCTGTTACAAAAAAGAAAAGGTGAACTTTACCGCTGTTTTGCAAATATACAAACATGCAAAATCATCCCTCTCTCTCAAAGAATATTAACTATCCATAGCATATTAGTCATGCAGGATTCAAGCTCCAACAATGTTATATTATTTAATGTCTGGATTGAGAAAGGTGGTTTTTAAATACCATTCATTATACATCCTCAAACGCAAACATTTTAATCTCAATGAACATGACCCCAAATTGAGTTAAAGTAAGAATAAACCACTGGAGCCATTTACCTTTGTCCATTTTTCTTTCTTAACTAGGCACCTGTTTGGAGGTCATTTGTGTAAAGCATTCTAGAACTGGGGAATCATTCCTGGGGAGTAGTTTGTTTTTAGCCTGTGCCTCAGAACATAAGAATAAGTAGCATGGGGCGGCTGCCATGGCTCAGCAGGCAGAGCTCCGACCTGCCGTGCTGGAGGTCTGGAGTTCGATCCCTGGTGCCTCCTGCCCATATGCAAATTTAAATAAATAAATAAATAAATAAATAAATAAATAAATAAGTAGCATGTAGCAATGTATTGCACAAATGACTCATTGTCAGTTGACTTACTTTGAGCTATAGCTCAAACAAATAATACAGGGTAATTTGGAAGCTATCTGACCAAAGGTTGTTTGTGTCATTCATTATCACCACTACTGAGAAAGTGCTTTTGTATAATTAACTTTATGCCAAGACTAGAATTAAACCATAATATAATTAAAGAGAATTCTTTTCATTGCCCTCTTTCCCCATTAAGCCCAATCATAAGAATGCTAGGAAGAGACAGATTTGGGGCCACTAGGCAATCTGCTCCCCTACTATGCACCTAGTAATAAACTCTTTCTCTCTTTGAAACCTTAGTGTCTCAGAAATTGGTTACTGAGCAAAAGAATCCATGGCCTTTGTCTGGTAACAATTTGGTGACCCTCTGGGATGAATGCCCAAATCTCAGGAGGTCCAGCAGAGCAGGTAAGCCAGGTAACTGGGCCTTTTGTAGCCACTGGACTGAATTTAGTCTAGAGTATCAGCAGCTGGGGTTTCTCTGTTCTGCTGGCACTCCAGAGACTTGTGGTGCCTTGAAAAGTTTCAAAGAGAGAAACTGTTTCCAGTTCCAGGTCCAGATATCTGACTGGGTGAGTGGGTCAACGGGGTAAAAATGGATCGTGGTATAAATAAGCAGTTTGAATCCCTTTGACCTAGGACTGGATCATGTTTCTATAGTGATTCCCATTGCTTTGCCCTCTATACCTTCTGTTTTTGGGTACCCTACTATGCAGGGTTTGAAGACCTCACCTAATCCAACAATTAATTGGTATTTAATGAAATTAAGTAGGCCTGTTTAAGTGTTAGCCAGTGTGTTACCTAAGTATTATTTAATTGTTAACCAGTGTGCTAAGGGTTTAACTATTTAATTGATGTGTTCAGTGTGTATTCTGTATGGGGTTTGAGGTCCTGGCCTAAATTTTTGGAGTATACTCCAAAAAAAAAGAAAAATGAGTAATCCAACAATTAATTGGCATTTAATGATATTAAGTTGGCCTGTATAAATGCTAGTGGTGTGTTATCTCAGTATACTGAGAGTTAATGTTTGTTTAATTGTTAATTAATGAAGTATATTAAGCACTTAATGCCTGTTAGTTGGTATTCAGTCTAGTTATTAATTGGTGTGTTAGTTAAATATAAGTGTTAAGTATCTGTTTAAATGTGTTGATTGGTATGTTCCTGTATTTGTATTGGTCAAATGTTCCTAACTGGTTACTGATGATGGAACTTCTTTTAAAAAGGGAACCTCTGGGCTGTATTGAAAATTGGAAAGATTTTGGTTATGTCTATAAGAAGAAAGGTTTTATTTCTGTAACATAATCTTGCCACAAAAATATTTAAAATGAAAATACTACCATAATAGTTAAAGATATTACAGTTATAATTGTTCTGCAAAAAGGTAGAAATAATATGAGATAATATATTCAATCCTTTATTTGTCCATCTCAAAGTATTTCTGTGTTTGTTTTTTGTGTAACTGATTTTATATTTGTGTCTGTCTGCATTTTCAATGTATAGTCTCATACCTCTGGATGGTAATAGCAAATTAATAAGAAAATTATTAAGAGCTCTATTTGAACTCCTTAGAAATAATTAGGTGCCTCATATAAGTATATAAATTGGTACTTCTGAAGTAACAGAAGAAAAACTCTCAGAACAGCAAGATTCAAAACCTTAGTTTTGCAGTTACTGTAAACAAACCTGGGCGTTAGAAAGAAACTGCCCTGGCACTTCCTTAAGGCAGCAGAAAACTACCAAACGGCTGCCTCTGGAAAAAGCAAAGACCTTTGCCAATGGTCCTGGTCACAGCTTTTAGTAAAATAAATGTAAGATAGGAAATAGTTTAAAAAAAAAAAGGCTTAGGAACTCTCAAAATTCCACAAGCCGGGCTGTATTCTGTCCTTGCAACCTATTCCTGCCCTAAGGCTTAACCAACTACAGCAGTTATGGGGGAGGGCTAGGGCCAGAAAGTTATGGTGAGCTGTGGTTTAGAATTCTTTTTTACTGGGCCTGGAGATTAGAAATGGTAAGCATAAAAAATGCCATAGGATGGTGCGATGGTGGCTCAGTGGCAGAATTCTCACCGGCAGTGCCAGAGACCCAGGTTCTATTCCCAGTGCTTGCCCATGCAAAAGTATAGAATAGGCTATGTTTGTTAACATTATTTTTTCCAATAATACCTTTGCAGTGGTAACTAGTAATCAGATCATTATTAATATATAAATAGCCTTGAGATAGGAGTAACTGAATAAAATCTAATTATCAAATTTCAGTAAGTAAACTAAAAGATATTCGAGAGATACGGGAAAGTTTTTCCTGAATTTAGGCTTCAGGCAAATTAAAAAGTTGCAGTATATTTTCCAGAATTTGATAGTCAATATACTTTTAAATTGTTTGTATTTAAAGATATTATGAAAACAAAGAGATTTTTCTCATTTAAAAAAGGAATTTTATGATACATTTTAAATTGAACAAATGAGATTTTATTCTGCTTGGGTGTTGTATTAGTTAGGGTTCTCTAGAGAAACAGAATCAACAGGGAACACTTGCAAATATAAAATTTATAAAAGTGTCTCACGTGACCGTAGGAACGCAGAGTCCAAAATCCACAGGGCAGGCTGCGAAGCCAAGGACTCCGATGGAGGGTCTGGATGAACTCCACAGGAGAGGCTCACCAGCCAAAGCAGGAATGGAACCTGTCTCCTCTGAGTTCTCCTTAAAAGGCTTCCCATGATTAGATTTAGCATCACTAATTGCAGAAGACACTCCCCTTTGGCTGATTACAAATGGAATCAGCTGTGGATGCAGCTGACGTGATCATGACCTAATC
>PVIY010021337.1:0-42659 GCA_004026745.1 Myrmecophaga tridactyla
ATATACAACTATGTGATGATATGGTAAGTTACTGATTATATACATAGAATAGAATGATCATATGGTAAGAATGTTTGTGTTTGTATGTTGGTATGTTTAATAAAAATAAAATAAAATACAGTAACAAAAAAAAGTGAATTAAGATCTTGCCAAAGGGATCAAACCTGTCTAATCCACTCTTTGAATCCAGCTGCCAATCTGTAGCAAAATTCAGAGGACCATGTTAAACTGCACTATGCATATGGAATAAGCAAAATTCAGACTGTAGGAAGTTCTACAGGTCCAATGCTGTAGGCTCTTCAGCAGATAAATTGTAAGGAGAAGAAATGGATGGCAGAGGAAGCTGCAGATTAAAACAGATTAACTCAGCAGAAGTGCCAAGGTCATGAACGACAAGGAAAGATCAAAAAATTGTCACAGATCAAAGTAGACTATAGAGACATGATGAGTAACGCAACGTGAGATACTAATGGGATCCTGGAACAGAAAAAGGACATTATTGAAAAAAATTGGTGCAATCCAACTAAAGTCTTAGTTAATAATGTACCAATACTGTTTCCTCAGTTATGATAAATATACCATGGTTATATAAAACAAGGGGAAAATGGGCTGGGTGAAGGGTATGGGGAACTCTGTACTAAATTTGCAACTCTCATATAAATCTAAAGTTGTTCCAAAATAAAAATGTTAAAAAAAGAAGAAATAAACAAAAGCTGGTGTTGAGTACTACCTTGTATTCGCCATCTCTTTATGGACATTCATCCCCTTTCCTATGACCAGTTTATAAATTCCTTCACTCATGTTTAAGAATGGCTGCTAGTATGTTCCAGGTAAGCCTTTGGCTGCTGAGGGTACAGAAGTGGAAAAAGCAGTTGTGGACACTCTCCTTGAGGCACTTACTGTCTAGCAGAAAGACTGGCTCCTCATAGCTTGCTGTCCAGTATTCTCCACCAGGAATTGTCACTCATGGCCCTGAATATCTCCTAGGTCCTTTTAGTGTCCTATACACCTGCTTGGCAAAATGAAGATCAATTATAGTCAATGTGTTTATGTGGCTATATGTGAGTTCATAGGTTGTGATGGTTAGGTTCATGTGTCACCTTGGCCAGGTATTGGTGTCCAGGTAACTGGTCAAACAAGCACTGGCCTGTTACTGTGAGGATGTTTCATGGACTTAAGTCATCAGTAAGTTGATTGGATTTATGGCTGATTGCATCTACAGCTAATAAAGGAGAACTTCTTTAGCAGAGATGCTTTATTAAATCAGTTGAAGGCTTTAAAAGGAGAAGTGATGACTTCAGCAGTCAGAAGAGAGATTTTTCTTCTCTACTTCAGCCAGTCAGCTTCTCCTGGGGAATTCATCCAAAACCTCCATCATAATTTCCTTCAGCCTGTCTTTTAGAATTTGGACTCATGCATCCACAAAGTTGTGGGAGACACTTTTATAAAATCTCATAATATTTATAGGATATCTCCTATTGGTTCTGTTTCCCTGTAGAAGCCTAACTAATACAGCTTTGGTACTGGTAATGGTTCCTGAGAATCATAATCTTTTAAAATGGGCTTCCTGAATTGGTTCTGGAGTTTTTGCAATTTGTACTCTTCTCTGATTAGCTTCAAAGGCACAAATGACTCTTTTCAATAATCAAGATGGCATTGACTGTCCATGGTGTGAATTGACAATAGAGATGCCAGTATCCATTTTCACCATTGGATACTGCTGTTCATATGCTTATAAGAGGCAAGGCTTTGGGTGAAAGTGTTTTTGACACCTTAACAGAGTTTTGCGGAATTAAAAGTAGGTATAATGATGTTGGCTGATTGTTCCTAAATATGCCAGATACAGTTATACAAAAAAGCGATGAGCCAAAGGCTTCAAATTTGCAACTTAAGTACCACATGAAAGATGTGAAATTTTTAACATGTGCCCTGAAAAAAAAATTCTTATTTCCTGTAGCCGCAGACTTGAAATCTCTGAAAACAAGACCCAGAGTCTCATTGTATAAGTGGCAGAGTTACAGCATAAAGTTAATTCCCAACACTGCAGGGAATTTCCCAACTTGTTGTTAAAGTGAGGGCATTGATTGGAAAGGAATGGGATCCTGAAAACTGAAGTGAGGACATGTGGGTTGAAAAAAATGATAGGAGTGTCTGGGCTAGATAAACCTGTAATGCTCTGCCCTGATGAAACAGCTACCATACCTCCAGCCTGAGTCTATCATTCTACCTCCACCTGAAGAGATTAACCTATAGTGCCTGATAAACCTGTCCACCTCCTCTAGGACAGCCTTCACTAAGGCCTCACTCCTCTATCTGGAGAGATTAATCCTGGTTCACCAGATGAAGCTTCAGCAGAGTGCCCTGAGGTAATTTGGCTTGAAAGACACTTCTAATTCTTCTCATAACCCACTCCCACCACCCCTCCTTTCTGCCAGACCTATATCTAGACTGAAGTCCTAAAAGGTCCCGAAAGGTGAGGTTCAAAGTGTGACCCATGAGGGGGTATGCTGTACCCCCAAATAACTACTGAGTTTTCCAATTCATATAGACAGAAATCAGGGGAATATGTGTGGGAATGGATATTTATTAATGGTGTGGGATAATAGTGGAAGGATTATAAAGTTGGACCAGGCTGAATTTATTGATATGGGCCCACTAAGAAGAAATTCTGGATTCAGTGTTATAGCTTAAGGGGTTAAAAAGACTCTAATGCAATGTTCATGATTAACTATACAAATATAAAAAGTTATTTCATGAACTAGAGCAAATGTATAACACAATTAAATGGAATTAATAGTTGAGGAGTTTATGGGGAAAATGTCTTATTGAAAACTATGGATCATAATTAATAGTAATATTTCAATACTCTTTTCATCAACAGTGACAAATGTACTACACCTATACTATGGGCCAATAATACGGGGAGATAAGGTGTATGGGAGGATTTGGGTTTTATTTTGATTTTATTTTCTGGGGTAATGAAAGTGTTCTAAAATTGATCACGGGATTGTATGCACAACTGTGTGATGATACCGTGAGACAGTGATTGTATACTTCGGATGGTTTGTATGTATGTGAATATACCTCAGTAAAACTACATTAAAAGAAAAAAGATTTTAATGGTTTGTTTGGGTGGTTGGTGAAACATGGGTCAAAAGGTAGCTGATATTACCTGAGGTTGAAATGTCAGAACTGCTCTGGTATCATGTAAGGGACGAACAAGTCAAAAGCTTAGACAGTTTGGAATGATAGAATGGATTTACCATGTAAGAGCTTACCCACTCCATAAATGTCCAGAGGACACACCTTTCACCAGGAGAGAGGAATAAATTTATAAGATTAAACTCCATCATCTCTGAAGAGTAACATAGCCCTTCTCTGTAGGTTAGACATTACTATGGAAACTTCTGCCATTGAACTGGAATCCTTAAACACAATGGGGATGATCAGATCTCGAGTTGGCAGAAGCTACATGACAGCACTTAATCACCAAAGACAAGGTAGGCATGGCTACCTTAATGGACAGCAGACTCAAAGTAGCACTCAAAATATTCTGACTCGCAGAAACCTATGGTGTTGGCTAGTAGATCATGGAGTACCAAGAGGTAAAATAGATGGGCAGTCTACTAAATTCTTACTTGGTCTGTATAAGCAGAAGAGTTCTTGGTCAAGTGAACAAAAGTCTAACTTGAATTATAAAAACAAAATCACAACCCGTTAATCATTCCCCAGGCTTTAGACAGTTTACAGACACAAAGCCCCTTGAATGAGGGGAAGGCTGGGTCCCCATGGGGAAGGACCACACCTATTAACACTGCCAAAAATAATGCAGTGCAACGGTGGCTCAATGGCAGAATTTCCACCTGCCATGGCAGAGACCCAGTTTCAGTTCCCAGTGCCTGCCCACGCAAAAAAAAATTTTTAAAAATCGACACCGTTAATCTTTCTGCCAGCCTTCCCAACAGACCTACAGACTTTTACCAGGGTAATTGTGCTTTGGGGAAAAGGAAATGATCAGACATTTGGGGGATTATTATACCCTGGCTTAGAGGTGACATTAATTCCAGGAGACCTAAAACATCACTGTGATCTACCAGAGTAGGGACTAATGGAGGTCAGGTGATAGATGGGTTTTAACTCAGTCCATCTCACAGTGGATCCAGTAGCCAACCCTAGACCTACTCTGTGGTTATTTTTCCTGTTCCAGAATGCATAATTGGAATAGATATACTCAGCAACTGGCAGAATCCCCACATTGGTTCCATAACTTGTGGAGTGAGGGCTATAATGATAGGTGTGGTAGTTAGATTCAGTTGTCACCTTGGCCAGGTGAAGGCACCTAGTTTTGTTGCTGTGGATATGAGCCAATGTTACGTGAACCTTATCTGTTGCTCATTATATCTGCAGTCAGCTAGGAGGCGTGCCTGCTGCAATGAATGATGTTTGATTTAATTGGCTGGTGCTTAAATGAGAGACCTCAACGTAGCACAGACTAAGCAGCTCAGCATACCTCCTCTCAGCACTCGCAGCTCAGCCCAGGCCTCTGGAGATGCAGAAAGAAATCACTCTGGGGAAAGTTGTTGGAACCCAGAGGTCTGGAGAGAAGGCCAGCAGAGATCACCCTGTGCCTTCCCACATAAGAAAGAACCTCAGTTGAAAGTTAGCTGTCTTTCCTCTGAAGAACAAATGAAATAAATCCCCTTTTATTAAAAGCCAGTCCATCTCTGGTGTATTGCATTCCGGCAGCTAGCAAACTAGAACAATAGGAAAGGCCAAGTGGAAGCCCCTAGAATTGTCCCTACCTAACAAAATAGTGAATAAGAAGCAATACCAGATTTCTGGGAGGATTTCAAAGATCAGTGCAACTCATAAGGACTAGTAGGATGTAGGGGTGGTGATTCTCACCACATCCCCATTCAACTCTATTTGGCCTGTGTGGAAAACAGATGGGTTTTGGAGGATGACAATGGATTATTATAAACTTAACTGAGTGGTACCTCCAGTTACAGTTGCTCTTCCAGATGTAGTGTCATTGCTTTAGCAAATCAGTACATCCCCTGGTACCTGATATGCAGCTATTGATCTGGCAGTTGCTTTTTTTTCAATTGCTATTAATAAGGACCACCAGAGACAGTTTTCTTTCAGCTAACAAGGCCAGCAGTGTATCTTCACTGTCCTGCCTCAGGGGTATATAAACTCTCCAGCCCCATGTTATAATATTGTCCATATGGACCTTGATCATTTCTCCCTCCCACAAGACATCAGAGTTCTCCATTATATTGATGACAGCATGTTGACTGGACCTGGTGAGCAAGAAGTAGCAACTACTCTTGACTTATTGGTAAGGCTTTTGCATGTCAGAGGATGGGAGATAAATCCCACAAAAATACAGGGGCCTTCCACTTCAATGAAATTTCTAGGTGTCCAGTGGTGTGGGGCATGTCGAGATATACCTTCAAAGGTGAGGGATAAGCTATTGCACCTGCCCTCTCCTATGACCAAATAAGAAGCATAGTGCCTTGTTGGCTTCTTTGTATTTTGGAGACAACATATTTTTCATTTGGGTGTGCTACTCCAGCCCAGGAAAGCTACTAGTCTAGTTTTGGGTGGAGACTGGAACAAGAGGAGACTCTGCAACAGTTCAGGCAGCTATCTAAGTTGCTCTGCCACTTGGGCCATGTGATCCAGTAGATCTAATGGTGCTGGAGATGTTAGTGCAAAATAAAGATGCTGTCTGGAGCCTTTGGTACAAGGCCCCTAAAGGAGAATCACAATGCAGGCCCTTAGGATTTTAGAGCAAAGCTTTGCCATCCTTTGCAGATAACTATTGTCCTTTGAAAAACAGCTTTTGGCCTGCCACTGGGCCTTAGTAAAAATCAAACTCTTAACCATGGCCCACCAAGTTACCATGAGACCTGAGTTGGCTACCACGAGCTGGGTTTTGTCTGCCAAGACACAAAGTTGGGCATACACACCAGCACTCCATCAGAAAATGGAGGTGGTATATGTGAGACAGGGCTCAAGTCTGTCTTGAAGGCACAGGTAAGTTATATAAAGAGGTAGCCCAAATGCTCACGTGCCCCACTCCTGCCACATTATCTTCTATTTCCCAGCCCACAGATTCAGACTTTTGGGGAGTTCCTTACAATCAGTTGAGTAAGGAAGAGAAAACTTGGGCTTGGTTCACAGATGGTTCTGCATGATATGCAGGTATCACCTGAAAGTGGACAGCTATAGCACTGCAGCCCTTTCCTGGGATGTCTCTGAAAGAGAGTGGCGAGGGGAAATCCTCCCAGTTGGTAGAACTTTGAGCAGTGCACCTGGTTCATTTTGCTTGAAAGGATAATTGGCAGGAGGTGCATTTATATACTGATTCATAGGCTGTTTGTAATGGTTTGGCTGGATGGTTAGGGACTTGGATGGAACAAGATTTGAAAATTGGTGACAAAGTGGTCTGGTGAGGAGGAATGTGGATAGACCTTTCTCAGTGGGCAAAAAACATGAAGATATTTTTGTTCCATGTGAATGCTTACCAGAGGGTGATTTCAGCAGATGAAGGTTTTAATAATCAAGTGGATATGATGACCAGTTCTGTGGATACCACTCAGCTCATTCCCCACTCACTCCTTTCATCGCCTGATGGACTCATGAACAAAGTGGGCATGGTGGTAGGGATGGAGGTTATGCATGGCCTCAGCAAGATGGACTTCCACGCACCGAGGCTGACTGGCCATAGCCCAATCTGATGCCCAATCTGTCTGCAGAAGAGATCCACCCTCAGTCCCAGCCGGGCGCCATTCCCCAAGGTGATCAGACTGCCACCTGGTGGCAGGTTGATTACATTTTACCACTTCCATCATGGAAGGGGCCCTGAATTATTCTAACTGGAACAGACACATACTCTGGATATGGTTTACTTTCCCAGCACACAATGCTTCTGTCAAAACTACCATTTGTGGACTTACAGAATGCCTTATCCACCATCGTGGTATTCCACAAAGCATTGCTTCTGATCAAGGAACTCACTTCACAGCAAATAAAGTGTGGGAATGGGTACGTGCTCATGGAATTCTCTAGTCTTACCATGTTCCCCATCATCCTGGATTGATAGAATGGAGGGATGGCCTTTTGAATACTCAGTTAAGGCACCAACTATGTTACGATACCTTGCAGGCCTGGGGCAGTGTTCTTCAGGAGGCTGTTTATACTCTAATTCAGCATCCACTCTATGATACTATTTCTCCAATAGCAAAGATTCACAGGTCTAGGAATCAAGCAGTGGAAATAGGAGTGTTACCACTCTCTCTAGTGATCCACTAGAAAATTTTTTGCTTCCTGTCCCTGTAACATTAAGCTCTGCTAGTCTGCAGGTCTTAATTCCAAAAGGAGGAGTGCTTCCACCAGGATATACAAGAACAATTCCATTGAACTGGAAGTTAAGACTGCCACCTGGCCACTTTGGGCTTCTCATGATACTGAATCAACAGACAAGGAAGGGGATTACTGTGATAGCTGGGGTGATTGATCATTTTTCACGACTACCAAGGGGAAATAGGACTACAGCTACACAATGGAGGTAAAGAAGAGTTTGCCTGGAATACAGGAGCTCACCTAAGGCATCTCTTAGTACTTACCATGCCTTGTGATTAAAGTCAATGAAAAATGGCAACAACACAATCCAGGCAAACTATAATGGCCCAGAAACTTCAGGAATGAATGTTTGTGTCACCCCACTGGGTAAAGAACCACGGTCAGCTGAGGTGCTTGCATAGAGTAAAGGGAACATGGGTGGTGGAAGAAGATAGTGATAAATATGAACTATAACCACATGACCAGTTACAGAAATGAGGACTGTAATGGCATGAATATTTCTTCCTTGTTTTGTTATGAGTATGTTTTTACATAAAGCATGTATTTTCATTTTCTTCCCTATATAGCCCCTTATCATATGGCCTAAGTTGTATAGTTCATATTGTAGTATTCAAGTTATAGGATATTAAGTTTAAGAGTGAATATTACCCAAGGACTTGCATTCTATTCTGGAAAAATTTAGTGCATTTTTGGTTGTACACAAGACAGTTGAGTATTGCTAGTGAAAAATATGTCTTTTATTTGGAGATTATGTATGGTTTAAGGTGATGTGTATTTCTGGCACATTGATATGGGGTGGACTGTGATGGTTAGGTTCATGTATCACCTCGGCCAGATAATGGTGCCTAGTTGACTGGTCAAGCAAGCACTAGCCTAACTGTTACTGTGAGGACATTTCATGGACTTAAATCATCAGTAAGTTGATTGCATTTATGACTGATTACATCTATAGCCAACTAAGGAGAGTTTCTTCAGCAATGAGAGGTGTTTCATCCAATCAGTGGAAGACTTTAAAATAAGTGATGATTTCAGCAGTCAGAAGAGAGATTTTTTTCTTCTCTACTTCAGCCAGCCAGTTTCTCCTGGGAAATTCATTGGAAATTACAACTTCCAGCCTGTCCTTCAGAATTTGGACTTATGCATCCCCACAGTTGTGTGAGACACTTTTATAAAAATCTCATAATCTTTACAGATATCTCCTATTGGATCTGTTTCCCTAGAGATGAATACATAGGTCTTCTTAACCTCCAGTTTAAACCAAAGCATTTGAACAGTAGCCTTCAAGAGAGACCACCTTCATGCCAGAGAGAATAATTCCAGTGGTGTGACCATTTCAGCCTAGAGAAGAGAGCCTTAGAAGCCACTGGGACCACCCTGCTCTACCTTCCACACGGCCATGCAACTTGCAGGCAGCCACTTGCTCTGTCCACCTAAGCTAGGTCCAGCTGCTCCTGTCTGCTCTGTTAAGTCACATGGCTGTTCTGTACTCACCTCAGTTCACACATTGCAGCATATGAGGAAATAAAATAGACTTCATCAGAACAGTCAGGCACCAGGCAAAATGACAACAAAGAGTTGTTAATTCACCTCAGCCCTTGAACCAAATACCTAGTTGGTAGCTGATCTTAGGCATTTCTGATAATGCAGTGCACTAACTTTCATGTCAAAAGGATACATGAAAAAAGCAGGGATTAAACAGACTTTCAAATATTTCCTTGAGGTTGGCTTAAAGCCCCAGAGGAAATCATTCCATAATATTGCTGTTGTTTTTTTCTATTCCAATAAGATTTTCTTCACATGTGGGCCAACATTCATTAGGCTACATAGAAGTATTAATCATCCATGTGGAATTTTATATTTGCAAAGTCTCTTAAAAAATCAACCCTTTCCCATGCTCCTATCAACTGAGCTCACAGACCATGGCTCCATGGACATGTACAAACTGATCAGATTATTTATTCACTTGGTTTAGCAGGCCAAGTTCCTTAACTGACTTGGCTGGTCAGTTACTAAAAATATCTACGAATTTGGTGAAACTAGTTGGACTCATTTAAATGAGTCTTAGACATAGAAATGGATCAATGTTTCACCCATGTACTGTGTAGCATGTGCTGGAGTCCACATATGAGATCCCAAGCAGATGCAGAGTGAGGCTACAATATTGCAGGTAAGATGTTTTGCTCTCTTGGTCTCTAAGTCATTACCTATGGATATGTGCAACAGAGTAATGCCTGTTTCAGGCATACTAAATTGTTAGTCTGACTTAATATCTCCCTTTGATGCAATGAACCTCAGTAGACGATGAATGAACAAGACAAATATGTGTATCACATTATGAAACCAGGCATGTGGAAGCACGTTTCCAAAATGATTATAGACTTGTTCTTCCTAAAGGCATCATCACCACAAGCCTCAGGGGCACCCTTGCTTTGTCTCTTTCCCTCACTTCATCCACAACCCCTACATTTAATATCTCAACCACACTAGTTGGCGCTAGCTTCACAATACCTATATCATCAAACCTACCACTTCTTGCCACATCCACTAGCATCACTCTAGCCAAGCCTGGAGTTCCCTCCTACCTGGAGAACTACAATATATTGATAACTTTATTGACAACAACAACAGTAAAAACCTAAAAATGTCTGCAGACAAAAAATTACTGTAGCAAAATCAACTATAATGACTGAACAGGAAACATATCTGCCACACATATGATCAAGTTTAGATTCTTTAATATATAAAGAGTGAATACAAATTATGAAAAATAAACATTCAAATAGAAAAATGGGAAATTATTTCAACAGTTTGTAGTAAAAGGAAATATAAATCACTTACAAATAAATGAAAAGTTGCTCAATCTCACTTTAATAAGAGAAATACAAATTTAAAGTTTAATAAGATGCTGACACTTACAAAGTTGAAAAAATTTTTAAATTGCCAATTTTAAATAGTTTTATTTAAGACATTACATTTTCCACTTACAATACAGTACTAATAAAGTGCAATGTTTTGTCCTTTCCCTGTGTACATATTCTCTAGTCAAGTAGTAAGAATGCTCAGGAATTTTGTAGAGCCACTGAACTGCCATAGAATGTGCTGCAAATTTAGGTCCTTCAATTTTTTACTGTGGAACAACGCTAAGGTATGTGTGCTGGCTGATTTAATCAACCTCTTCAATGGTGGGTTCAGAAAAGGCAACCCCAGAAGGAGGTGGTCCACCACCAGGGAAGCCCCCAGGCATTCCTCCTGGCATGCTTCCTGCACACTGGTATAGTTTGGGAATGATGAGGTTGCAGACTTTCTCCAGCTCCTTCTGCAGCTGTTCAAAGTTTTCTTTCTCTGCAGTCTGATTTTTACTGAGACAGTTGATGATTTCATTACATTTGCCAAGTTTCTTCTGTTCATCCTCATGATTGTTCATGCCTTGAAGTTTCTCATCCTCAACCATTGCCTTCATGTTAAATGCATATGATTCAAGTGAATTCTTGGAAGATACCTTGTCCCTCTGCTTCTCATCTTCAGCCTTGTACTTCTTGGCTTTCTGGACCATGCAATCAATGTCTTCTTTGCTCAAACCGCTCTCATCATTAGTGACAGTGATCTTGTTCTCTTTTCCTGTGCTCTTGTCCACAGCACAGACATTGAGGATGCCATTGGCATCAATGTCAAAAATGACTTTAATCTGAGATACACCATGAGGGGCAGGAGGTATCCCTGTGAGTTCAAACATGCCAAGCAGATTGTTATCCTTGGTCATGGCATGCTCAGCTTCATAAACCTGAATGAGCACACCAGGCTGGTTATCAGAGTAGGTAGTGAAGGTCTGTGTCTGCTTGGTGGGAATAGTAAACAGCTCCTGCCCCGGGTTTCCCAAATGCTCCCCACAACTTGGTCACTTTTCTGAAGTTCCCTGGACCTCCTACGATCCAGCAATGAAAGCGGCCTGGCAAAGTTGGGGGGTGGGGGTCTCTAATGCTATACCAGTGTCCTATCTAATTGGTCAGTTGTTAAAGATTTTGACTATCAGGCCCAGTCTAAGCACCTGCTCTTACTAATCCAGCAATGAGAACTACGAGCAACAGAAAAGAAATATTAGACAGAACATCAGATAGTTCCATCTCCCTACACCATATTAGTAACAGACCCATCCAACATGAAAAAGTTAGAATGGCCATAGCCCAAATACCCCTAAAGAGTGAGATAGAAAGATCGATGGTGGAGTTATATGGAGAAGGTAGGGTTCAACATATGAATATGATTGCTTAATCATTAAAATGATATTTCTTTCAGTTTCAAGTATCTTAGAGAAGCTAGAAGTAAACACCTAAAATTGTGGAATTGTAACCCATACCAAACTCTGAAATCTGTTCTACAACTAACTGTTGTGCTGTGCTTTGAAATTTATTGCTTTTTGTATACATGTTGTTTTTCACAATAAAGAAAAACAGTCCATTGTGATGATAAATGGGCTTTGTGTATACGTTACATAATACAATTTTAAAAGTTAAAAAAACAATACATTCCTGCAGATGTGAGCGTATCATAATTAGGATCATTTGATGAGGCTATTCAATTAGGGTGTGACCCACCTCATTCTTTAGAGAAGAACTTTATAAATGGAGTTTATTTGGAGAACTTTATAAATGGAATGAATACAGAAAAAGAGAGAGAAAAGCCAGTGAAGCAAGAAGCTGAGAGCAACAAACCTGGAAGAGAAAGGAGAGACCAGCATATGCTGCCATGTGCCTTGCCATGTAGCAGAGGAGCCAAGGATCACCAGCAGTCAGTCTTTGAGACGAGAGCTTCACCTTGATGATTCCTTGATTTGAACATTTTCCCAGTCTCAAGCCATAAGCTAGTAAATTCCCATTGTTTAAGCCACCCCATTTCATAGTATCTTCTTTGAGCAACCAAAGAAACTAAAACAAGGCCTTATCCCTCAATTCTTTGAACTCCTTCTGAGTTACATTTCCAATATTACATAATGGTGTATCATCAAAAATTATTTTTAATGATCTGTCAGCTGACAATTTGATTAGATTTTCTTTTTATTTAAGTGTGTAACACAGAAATTAGGATTTAAGGGATGATTTTGATTACTGAATCATAGTCCTTTTTGGTTTCTGATGTATTGGAGTAGACAGAAGGGAATACCTGAGATCCCTAAACCATAATTCAGTTGCCCTGATATCTGAAATGACTGTGAAAGCCCTTGTTTTGTGCCTGTGTGACTGTAAAAGCTGTCACTCCCTTTAGCTAGTCATTTTCTGAAGGGCAAAGGCCCTAAGACTAATGAGGAATTTGAAGCTAGCCATTAACGAGTTTTGGACATTTGTAAATCATATCAGCTAGATTCTGCTATTGAAAGATAATTTGTCTTCCTTCTTTTTGGCTTATATCTTTAGTACTGAAGTGATAGCTCCTTATCCCCTCCTTTCAGCTTATGTTCTCCCATTGAAATAATAATGAAAACCATCTTCTTTTCAACTTGCTATTTGAAATGGACTCATCTCCCCTTGCTAAAGTCCTTAAAAACCTTGAGCCCCCTAAACTCAGGGAGAAAGATTTTGGGCCACTAGGCCATCTGCTCTCCTACTTCACGCCTAGTTATAAAGTCTTTCTCTTGTTTGAATCCTCAGTGTATCAGGACTTCGTTATTGAGTACATCGGGCACAAGAATCCACGGCCCTTGTCCAGACAGTTGGATACAAAGAATTAGAAACCATCTGATTTGCAAAAACAAAACAAAACAAAACAAAAACAAACAACAACAAAAAAACAGAACAGAGAAAAAACTTTTTTACTCAACCTAGTCATTCTCTTCTTAACACCAATACCAGCATTTCAAAAACTCTTTGTTTAATGCCCGAGAAGTCATTTCACCCCTGGACAATGCGCTGTAATAATATGCAGGATGGTGAGAGGTCCGCCTTCTTTTATAAGTGGGAGGAATTATTATGGAAGGAGAGCTGGGAAAGGAAAACTTAAACACATAAAGGAAGGTGAGAGTCTGGAAATTGATTCTCTTAAATTTATCCATGTGTTTCAGTCACCTGAGGAAATGATAGGTAACCCAGTTTGAAGACTACTGCTTCTCCCTTATGCTAAGATTCCTGACGTATAGGGCAAGATTATAAGGCAAAAGGCTGACTCAAATTCCTCCACCCCTTGTATGTGTATATATAAACGCTGCTTGTAAACAGAATCCTTCCTAGAAACTGTATCCAAAAAAAGAAACATGGTATTTACTCAAAGAAACAACATTATAATTGCATTCCCTGCTCCTGGCTAGGGATTTACCAGACAGTAAACCCTAAAAGCAAATATGTAACAACCGTAAGCCTCTATAATCCTCTGTAATCCCTCCGTAATTGGGCTTCAGGTTTTAGGAAATGAGTGTATGTGAGGTTGGCTCCTGGGCCCAGCAATAGCTCTAGCCATAGCAGGGAAGGGGCTGAGATGAAGCCCCCTTCCTTGCCTCAACACACACACACACACACCTAGCAGGCAGAATCAGCCAGGGCAGAGCAGGAGGCCAAGGAGAAGGCCCCTCAGCTTTCTCATCCTCTGGGCAAATCCATGTCTGGGCAAGACCTGATGTCCGGCAAGCTCTGGGACTGGACGTCTGCAGTAGGGGCAGTGGACGTGCCCCACGATGCTCTGAATAGAGTTCCCTATCACCTGTGAGCCACAGTGTGTCACAACATGGCAGCCTACTTTCTCTAAACCTGCCATGGAGAGAGACAGTCTTTCTAGTGTGTGCTAGCAAAATGGAGTCATATTTATACGTACACATAATGGGAGTGCTATCCTATCTCCTTTGCTTATATTCTATTGGTCAGAGACAAGTCACAGATCCCACCCACACTCACAGAGATGGGATTATATCTATTCAAAGAGTAGAAAGGCTTGAATGCACAACAAAAAAGATTGGATTTTTTTTCCTATAAGTAGCCGAGAACCACTTTTGAGCAATGGAGGTTTAAAATGGAGGGTAGTAATGTGTAGGATACATGGGTATTGGGAAGAAAATGGAGGTGGGTGGAGAAAAAGGAATCCAGTTGAGAGATGAAGGGGATCTGATCAAGGGCAGCACTGGTGGTGTGGAAAGAAAGTCATGGATATAGAGACATTGCACAAATAGAATCAAATGGACTTACAGAAGAGAGAACAATACAGAGTTGAGGACCAAATGTCTATTTAGGGCAAGGAGACAAAGGTGCTTTGGGGCTTTCTAATTGCAGGCACAAAAAAGATGATCTCATCAACAAGGATAGGGAACACATTCTGGTGCGAGGAAAGAACTCATTACTGAACATTTTCATCTTCACCAGGGAATATCCAGGTGGAGATTCAGAGCAAGAAGTTGACTTGCAGGACTGATGTTTAGCTGATTGTTCTGCTGTAGTGACCCAGCCAGCGCCTATGCTGTACCAGCACCAGCTCTTTCGAGTATCACTGGTGGGCTTGGGAATTGGTTACTTTGAGGAAGCAGTTGTGAGATCAGATTATATAATTAAAAAAAAGAAAAAAGGAAAGATTGACTAATGGATGCCAGGACTTTACCTTGGGGATGACTGAGATATGGTAAGCTGTGAAAGGGAGTAGAACCATGGGAACAAAGCTTCATGGAGGTCAAGAGAAAAGAGGTTTTACAGAAGTAGGGCTGTTCAGACAAGAATGTAAATGCTGCAGAGGTTAAATAGGATTAGTTAGGATTGGGACCACTAGAAGTAGCAATTAATATATCACTGAAACAGCAGTTATTCTCAGTAGGGGCAATTTTTACTCCAAGGGTCATTTGGTAATGTCTGGAGACATTTTGGTTGTCCCAATGGGATGCGTATGCCGCTGGCATCTAGTGGGTAAGAGGCCAAGGATGCTGGTAAATGTCCTACAATGCAGAGGACAGTTCCCCCCCAACCCCCCACAACAAAGAATGATCCAATAAGAAAATACCAATAGTATCAAGGCTGAGAAACCCTGCTGATTCAGCAATTGTGAGTCCTGGAATTTGTGGAATGGACTCATTTTCAATTATTAATATCAAAGCATATGTCCCAAACTGGGGCTTAAAAATAATGGTCCCCAGGGCGGCTGCCGTGGCTCAGCAGGCAGAGCTCCGACCTGCAGTGCTGGAGGTCTGGAGTTCGATCCCTGGTGCCTCCTGCCCATATGCAAATTTAAAAATAAATAAACAAAAATAATGGTCCCCAATGTTGGGGCACATTGAGGAGAGCCATAATCTATATCACAGCTGGAAGAATTTAATTGCTTTCCATCTTATTTCAGGGCCTATTTCCCAATGGCTGGACATTTCTCCATGCTCACTTATTAAAATCTTAGACTGATGCTCCTGAATGATTTTTATTCCTCTGTGATCTCCAGCTAGCTATGTCCTATCTTGTTTTTTACACTCACATACAAATTGTCACTTACATGCATACACAGACATACAGGCACACATACACACACACACCATTTTATACACACATATCTTATTATCCTTAGATACGTCATCTTCTCTTGATTATATCAAGATGTCTGGTTGATATAACCTGGAATTACTGCCTATTCATTAGGAGTTGTTAACCTGATCCTTGCTGTTCTAGTTTGTCAAAGCTGTTGGATTGCAATGTACGAGAAACAGAATGGCTTTTAAAAAGGGGATTTATTACGTTGCAAGTTCTAAAGTTGTGAAAATGTCCAAATTAAGGCAAGGCTATAAAAATGTCCAAACTAAGACATCCAGGGAGAGATACCTTGGTTCAAGAAGGCCGATGATATTCATGGTTTCTCTCTCAGCTGGAAAAGCACATGGTGATATCTGCTTGTTTTCTCTTCAGGCTTCTTCAACAACTTCACCAGGAGCATTTTCTTTCTTAATCACGAGTAGTCTCTGGCTGTGTGGGCTCTGTTAGCTCTGTTGGTTTTTCCAGAATGGTTCCCTCTTAAAGTGCTGCAGTAAGCAACCCCACCTTGAATGGATGGAGAAAAATCTCCATGTTTACCATCTAATCAAAAGTTACCACCCACAATTAGGTGGATTACATCTCCATGGAAACTATCAAAAAGAGATACCACCCAGCAATATTGAATGAGGATTAAAGGACATGGCTTTTCTGGGGATACATAATAGCTCCAAACTGGCACATTTGCCTAATACTAGCTAGCTCACCCGACCTCCTCCACTCTCTAAACTCAAGAGGTTCTAGATCCCAGTAGACTGTAAGGTTTGAAAATTTCTTGCTAACCCTGACCCCCTCATAAGAAGTAGAATTGACAATTTCATGGAAAGCAAACCAACTGTTTTTCTTATCACTTTGCCCTTTATAGCTTCTTGTCAAGGAAACTTTATGATGAATTTCCTTAATTTGTTAAAATATACTGTATTAAATTCCATAAACTTCACAGTGTTGATTTTTCTCCTTCCTTAATCAGAATTCCATTTTACTACTGTGGTTATGAGACCTACGGAACAAATAGCAATTATAATAAACACACTTAGTGACTCTCTTCTCTTATTAAAAGCTCCAAAGCTCCCCTTCATTTCCTCCCTCCCACTCATCCCCCTTTTTTTTTCCTTTTACCTAGAAGAGATCTCCACTGTTTAGGCTGCCAAAGTTTTGACTTCTTCTGGAGCCATTACTTCCATTCTTAGTTTTCCTGCATCAGAGCTATCTTCTGAAGTGTGTGTGTTGGGGAGGTGGGGAAGGAGTAGACAAAGGTAGGGGCTGATGACAGCAGGCCTGTTCTACTCTTGTGTATGATACATATAGCATCTACCTGACTGAGGATTGACCTCACTCTTGCCTCTTCCTCAAGTGTCCCTTCCTGTGATGTTCAGGTTCATGTGTCAACTTGGCCAGGTGATGGTGCCCAGTTGTCTGGTCACGCAAACGCTGGCCTCTCTGTTGCTGTGAGGACATTTCATAGACTTAAATCATGAGCACGTTGGTTGCATTCATGGCTGATTACATCTGTGGTTAGCTAAAGGGAGTTCCTTCTACAATGAGTGACACTTAATCTAATCACCTGAAGGCTTTTAAGGAGAATACAAAAGGGAGAATCTCCCTTTCCTCTTTAGCCAAGCAGCCTCTCCTGGGTAGTTTATTGAGGACCTTCATTGGAGCTGCCAGCTTGCAGCCTGTCCTACAGATTTTGGACTCTTATGTACCCATGGTTGTGTGGGGAGCTTTTATGAATCTCATATTTACAGATCTCTCCTGTTGGTTCTGTTTCTCTAGAGAACCCTAGCTAATACACTCCCCAGAATTCCCTAAAGGCATGCCAAGCTGTGGCTGCTATAACTTTGAATGTTTCCTACCCTGAGCGCATCTTGTTTTGAGAAAAGCGCACATACCAAGATGCTTTTCCAAAACTTGCACACAAGCCCCTGGCGTTTAGCCACTTTTGTTCCCTAGTCATATAGCACCTCTGAAACAGTTGCCAAAGGTGCAAACATATTTGAGTGAACTTCTTGCCGTCTTGCTGTCTGACACAGGTACCTGAAGCTCTCTATAAGTTCCCTTAATAGATTTTTTTCACTGGTCACCCTAGCATTTAATGCTTCTTTATTGGGAATCAGAACTGGCTCTGTTGTAGGGTACTTTGGGGCAATCCCAGCTGCGTCTCCCCTTATTCCTTATTTTGGGACAAGTTCTGCTGCTGGTTCAGTGAGATGTCATATATACATACACTGTGCTTCCTCTGCTTGAGAAGCAGGAAACCTGAAGTGTTTTTCACTGAAATGTATGTGATATAAGTGAGAGCTGCCGAAAAGTACATGCAGTTTCTTGAGGATTTTTTTTGTGTGTGTGTTAACAGTTTAATCAGACTTACTTCTCTTTTTGGAAAATGTTATAAAAAGTAAAACATTAATTAAAATAGATTTTCCAGATTATTTCTTACATTAATCTGTTACCTTTAAGTTCTCTTCCTACTCTTTTTGTTAATATTTTACAAAATTAATGTCGAGCAAATCAGTAAAGATTTTATTTTGAATGATTTATATTTTATCACTTACTTCCTAGTAGTCAGCTTTAGTTTTTGATCTAATAGTTAACTTATTTATATATTGGCTGTTTTGACCATTTGTATATTTTGCCTATGACTTTTTTCTCTAAACTTGTTCTTATAAAATGCTTAAGAATAAATAAGAGCAATTATATAATTCAAATGATGATTCAGTAGCAGGCACAATGTTATCAGCCATGAAATATGCATTCAAAGACCAGGTAGAAGAAAGTAGGTATCAGAAGACCTGGATCCTAGTTCCAGCTCAGACATTTCACCTATATGAACTTGGATAACTTCTAAAAATATATATTCCAGGAAGATGGAAGGGACACGTATTTCTCTATTCCTCCTATTATGCACAACTAAATGGATATCACATATGAAACAAACATAAGAAGACTTGGAAAGGTTAAGAGAAGAAGACAGAATGGTTAGGATCCTTGGGACCAGAGGAACATCATAGCGATGAATTCCCTGGGTTTTCTTTTTGCCTTATTATCCCAGAGTTGGAGTTGTAAAAGCTGGAAACATAGCATAGACAATAAAATTTCCCAGAATGCCTGCTTTCTCTAGCCAAAGGATGAGGAAAGTGGCTGTCTGGCAAGGCAAAAATCTCTAGGCACTAACTGCCTTACTCAAACCAAACATCACAGAAAAAACTATGGCCTTATCTTCACACAGGCCAACAAAGGCCAAATGGGGAGCCTGGGTTTCCACTCTCCCCCGGGAGTAATGTGATACCATTTTCTCTCCCTCCTCAGGTGTTGCCAAGAGAAGGCCATATGGGGGACAGTAACAAGGCACTCCTGCCCCTTCTAGCCAGGGGAGTATCAGTGAAGACTAGGTGGGGAGACAGACTCCTATCCCTACACAGCAGTAACAAGGAGCCTCCAACCTTGGCTGCCAGCAGAGGCCAAGCAGGGAACCTAGACTTCTTCCCCTTTTGGAAGTAAAGAGGTCTCCCCCCACTTGCTCTGACAGAGAAGTGTCAGAGGAAGCTGGCTAAAAGAGAAGGCTTAAATAAGAACCAGAGTCTCAGAAGACAATACCCAGAATGTCCAGGTTTCATGGAAAATTACTCATCATAACAAGAATCAGGAAGATGTCAAAATAAACGAAAAAAAAAAAAAGACAATCAATAGGTACCACGATGTTAGAATTATTGACATGGGTTTTAAAGAAGGCATCATAAAAATGTTTCTATGAAACTGAATGCCTCAGCAAATAAATTGAAAGCCTCAGCAAATAAATACAAGATGTAAAGAAGAACCAAATGGAAAGTTTAGAACAGAAAAAACACAATAACCACAATAAAACAACAACAACTCAATGGCTGGCCTCAATAGCAGAGTGAAGGAGGCAGAAGAAAGAATCAATTAACCAGAAGACAGAATAATAAAAATCACCCACTCTGGAGGGGCAGGAGGGATCAGGGGTGGTGGTGGAGTTGTGCAGGGAGTGTGGGTTTAGCGGACGGGTGTGATTGCTGGGTCATCATGTTGATGTTTCTTTTGGTCTCCAGCATCTTGGAGCAGCTAGAGGTGGGGACCTGGGATTGTGGAATTGAGTTCTATGCCAGGCCCTGGGATCTTTATTGCAACTGGTTGTTGCACTGTGCTTTGAAATTTGTTGCTTTTTTGTATATGTGTTATTTTTCACAAAACAGAAAAAAAAAAGTCGATTGTGTTGCTAAAAAAAATATTTATTCCTTCAGGGCCCTAGTGTTCAGGAGCAGCTGGAAGGAAAGATCTGAGATGATGGAATGGTGGCCCATGACAAACTCTGGGATCTGTCCTGTAGCTACTTGTTGAAGAGTACCTTGAAAACTATTGCTATTCTTTCTTTCTTTGCTTTTTATGTGTGTTATATTATACAATGGAAAAGTTTTTTAAAAAGTTACCCACTCTGGATAATAGAAGGATAGAAGGACGAGAGACTGAGAAGAGAAAACAAAAAAGAACAGAGTCCCCAGGGACCTGTGGGACTATTACAAAACAGCTAACATTTGCATCACAGAGTTCCAAAAGGAGAGGAGAAAGAAGGCAGGACTGAGAAAGTATTTGAAGAAATAATGGCCAAATTTGGCAAAAGGCATAAATCACACACAACAGCACACAAAAAAACCCCACATTATCTTCAAGTGTAAATATACTGAAATAGACCATATCCTGAGCCATAAAACAAACCTCAAGAAAATTTGTTCTTAACCTCAAGGTTTAAACCTAAATTAAAAGATTGACATTATACAGAATCTATTCTCTAACCACAACAAAATAAAACTATAAATCAATAACAGAGGGATAACAGGAAAATCTCAAAATGATTTGAAACTAACGACACTCCTCTAAATAATTCAAAGGTCAAAGATAAAGTCTCAAGTGAATTTTTTTTAAATACAAAGAATTGAATAAGAATGAAAATATAGCATATCAAAATTTGTAAGATGTGGCTAAAGCAGTGCTAAGATGGAAATTTATAACATTAAATGAATACATTATAGAAGAGGAAATGTCTTAAATAAAAAATCTAGCTTCCTTCCTCAAGCACCCAGAGAAAGATCAAAATAAGCCAAAGCAAGTACAAGGAAGGAAATTTTAAAAAATTAGAGCAGATTAATGTGATTGACACAGGAAAAAAAGGAGAAAAATCAATAAACAAACAGCTAGTTCTTTGAAAAGATCAGTGAAATTGATATACTTCCAGGAAAAACTGATAAAGAAATAATTAAAAGAGACAAGACACAATTACCAATATCAGGAATGATACAAGGGATATTAGTGACAACCCAATCAAGAGGATAATAAGGAAATACTACAAACAACTGTGTACACATAAATTTCACAACTTAAGTGGACCAATTCTTCAAAAAATACAAACTACCACAACTTACCCAGTATGGAATGGATCATTTGAATAATACTATAACTACCAAGGAAATTGAATTTGTAATTTTAAAAATTCCAAAAAAAAAAAGAGAAAGAAATATCTATGCTTCAGAATTCACTGGAGAATTCTACCAAATGTTTATGGAAGAATTAACAACAATTTTACGTAATCGTATCCAGAAGATAGAAGAGGAAACACTCGCCAACTCATTTTGTATAGCCAGTATTGTCTTGATACCAAGACCAGAGTAGAAAAACGAAAACTACAGACAACATCCCTTATGAATACAGATGCAAAAATCTTTGACAAAATATTAACAAACAGAATAAAGCAATACATAAAAAGAATTACATACCGTGATCAAGTGAGGTTTACTCTAATGTTTATGTTTGCTGGGGGAGAGAGCTGTTGGGGGGTCATTTTTATGATTTAGACTGCATTCTTCCTTTTCTCTGTGTTCAGGCTTGATTGCAGTGTTTGGGGCTTGCTCTACCACAGTTACAGAGTGATATTGTTTGGCTACTCATGTGAAATGGTCCGTGTTCAACAAGAGATCACCATTGCCTAACTGTTGGAGGAAGACTAGCATCAATCTGACAATACTCAGGGACTGCATTCTTCTTTCTCTAGAATCCAACTGTGTGGGTCCAGAAGACACAAGTAAATTATATAAACAGATGCTCTAGACCCTAAAGTCTGCTACCTCTCTTGGCAGTGACATCTCCCCCTCATCTAACATCTGATAGATATTCCCTATCACCAAACTGATAGAGGATGAAGAAATTCAGTCCTGATTCATGATGGTTGGTGTTAGCTAGAAATGGACAATTGCAAAATTATAACCCATTCAGGGAGGTCCTAAAATATAGCAATGAAGGGAAATCTCCTCAGGGAGAATTATGAGTATACTTGGTGTCCATTTCATATCAGAGGTGCTTTGCCCTGAGGTTTGACAAACACCAACTTCTGAGAAAGGATGAACGGCTGAAATGGTTCTCTAGAGGCTTAGAAGGATCAAGACTGGAAAACAAGGGGTTCTGGGAGAGTTATGTGGATGGATCTTTGGGAATGGGTACAAAGCAAGTTACACTATCTTTGTCATATTAATATCCACCACAGAACCTCCTCTGCAGAGGAAGTTCTCAACAAAAGCAGGAGGACAGGATGCCATTCGTCAGCGTCAGCCAGTATCTCTCTCCTAAGTCATACCAGTTTTTGTGCAATGGGACACATGAACAGTTCAGTTATAGTGGCGTGGACTCAACAACATGAGCTTTCCCTCACCAAAGCTGATCTAACTACTACCATTGCAAAATTTCTGACCTTCCAGTAGTAGAGGCTATCACTGAGCAATCAGTACGGCACCATTCCCTGAAGGGACCAGCCAGTCACCTGCTGGCAGATCGATTACATTAGATTTCTTCTACCATGGAGAGGAGAAGCAGCTCTTTCTTACCAGAATCAGCATATACTCCTGATATGGGTTTATCTTCCTTACTAGGCAGTAGTGCCTCCTCAAGCACCACCACCAGTACTGTCCCAGACCGAGGGACTCACTTAGCAATAAAGGAGGGAAAATAATGGGCATGTGACTATAGGATTCACTGATCTGATCTTGTATTCCATCACCCAGAAGCAGCTGGTCTGAATGGTAAAATGGACTGTCAAAAGCTCAAAGTGCCAGCTCAGGGATACTATCTTGTAGTTTTGAGGGAAAACATCTTGCAGGATATAGGTCTTGAGCCACCAGCTGATATATGACAGTGAGTATATGGGACCAAGAACTGAGAAGTCGAAGTAGGAATAGTCTTTCTCATGTTTACCCCCAGTGACCAGTGCTCAGAATGTGTGGTTCCCATTCCCACAGACTTAGGCTCTGTAAGTTTAAAGATTCTAGTTCCCAGGGAGAAACACTTTCCTTAGAAGAATAAAGGTTATTCTGAACTGCAAGTTATGACTACTATGTGGTCACTTGGGGCTTCTTGTTCCAGTAGATCGACAGGCAAAGAATGGAGATACCAGTTGGGGTAATCGACTCTGGTTACCATGAAGAGCTAGAGTTGCTGCTACAGAATGGGGGTCGTTTGGAACCCAGAGAAATTTCTGGAGCATCTTTTGGGTTTTCCTGATCCATGATAGCTGTAACAAGACAGAAAAAAAAAAGGGCTTGGATCTCTTAGGAATGAAGATCTGGGTTATCCGAGCAGGCAAGTAACCCAGAACAGCCAAAGTGCTAGATGGAGGCAAGGGAAATATAGACTGAGGGGCAAAGGAGGGATTTGATATCAATTATGTAGGGTGACCAACTAGTTCCATTTTTCCTGGGACTGACCTGATTTTAAAACAGAAACTCCTGCACCCTGGGAGGTCCTAAGTCACAGGCAAACCAGAACAGTTGGTCACTCTAATTATAACTTCTGAAACTGCTACAGCAAATGGTTGTCTAGTCTGGTTTGCAAAAATTTGTTACTGGCCATCCCCTTGAATGTGGGCATTTACCTCTCTTCAGGTCTTGGATCTGAATGGATCTGAGTGCTGGAAGGGATGAATGGTACCAGACTCAGTTTATGTACCATGCAAGATCCACTTATTTGCCCTAATTTCTGGCCAGGACCCTTGCAGTAATGGCTTTCAGCTGTTCCTGAGCTATCTGGACTGTGGTCAGTGAGAGACAGGGCACAAATGAGAGCTGGAGAGAAAGTGCTATTCCTTCTGAGCTGTGATAGTTTATACCACCTCTCTGAACACATCTTACAAGACCAAGTTATCAGCTGTGCTTTTCATGAAGTATAGCCAGCTTGAGATATATCCCAATGAAATTGCTTTTCCTCCTTCCCTCCTCATTCTTCTTCCCCCCATTCTGCTTCCTTGAGATTGCACTCCCCTTTAAAGTACTGGCTTATAAGACTTGACTCTATTTCCTAGTAAACCTTCTGGAATTCCCATTATTTATATGTTATTTCTTCTACTTACATTTTTCAAGGTTTTAAATATTTTTCTCTTGTAAGTTCCATTTCTTTGTATGTTTGTTCTGTCTTTTAAGATCTTTTCTGTTTGTCTTCCATACCAATATGGAACAGTGATCATTTTATCTTCTACTATTTAAAAATTTTTTTAGTCCCCCAAATTTGTGTATGTATATGTGTGTTGCAATCGGATCATCTTATGCTCTTCTATTATTTTTTACCTCAAGTTTTTGCCTGTCTCCTCTAACGATTTATCTCCTAAAACCTAAATGTTATGGTTATTCTGACTGTTATGTCTTTGTAGCTGATGTGCCCCTTTAGTAACATATTAGTCTCCTATTGCTCCTGTAACAAAATGCTACAAACAATGGCTTACAACAACACAATTTATTATCTCATGGTTCTGGAGTCAGAAGTCCTAAAATCCAGGTGTGGGCAGAGCTGTGTTCTCTCTGGAGGTGAATCCATTTCCTTGTTGTTTTTTCCAGCTTCTAGAGGCTACCTATATTCCTTGACTCTTGGCTCCTTTCTCCATGCTTAAAGCATCTCGTCCCAACCTCTGAGCTCCTCTGCTGACTCTGACATGCCTCCCTCTTATAAGGACTCCCTCTTATAGGGACCTTTGTGATTACATTGGGTCCATGTGGATAATCCAGAGTAATCTTCCATCTCACAATCATTAACTCAATCACATCTGCATCATCTCCTTTACCATGTAAAATAACATGTTCACGGTTTCTGGGGATTAAAATGGACATCTTTGTGGGAGGTGGCGAGGAAGGATATTATTTTGTTTACCTCAGGACTCAAGTGAGTGGAGACCATTCTGTGATAGATGAAAGCAAGGCAGTGTCTGTCCCTTGATGTGCCAGTTGGTGCATAATCCGTTCATTGTGGCACAGGGAGGGAGGCTTCCTGAGCCCTCATCTTCTTAGCTGCATGGATTTATATTTCCTCTGTCTCAGCGATAGAGAAGACTCAGTTATCTTCCTCACTCCTTCCCAGCTTCATGGAGTTCAGGAAGGCCGGTGTGTTGTCCGAGAGGACCCACAGGAGCCAGGATTATCCTTCCTCTTGGGGGTTCCATAGATCGCCACAGGCCAAAATCCCTACAAGAAGCCATCTCTGAGCACACCCCAAGGTTGTGCCACTGTTGCCGCAGCACCCCTCTTATCCGAAAGTGGGCCACGCCCGGGCTGCCTCTCTCTATCAGAATCAGGGCAGAACAGAGACCCTGCTTCTACCTTCCGGGTTTCCCTGGGGTTGATTGGGGTTGGAGGGGAGGGCAGCATGGGGACATTTAAGACAACTTCTTCCTAAAATTCTTCTCAGGATACTTTTAAAAAATTGTGGCAAAATAAATATAACATAAAATCTGCCATTTTAACCATTTTTGACTATAGAGTTCATTAGAATTAAGGATAGTTTTGGAACCTTATTTTATAATCTAAAGTTTTCTTAGCCTCCCAGAACTTAATCATTCCCTAATTTGATAGCTATGCATCTTATTTCTTCATCTAAGACCTTGATAGAAACAGAAAATAGAGGAGAGCCAAGGATACATCCCAGAAATTATCTTCTCTTGAGAATCCAATTAATTTTTTCATTTAATCCCACATTTTCCTAAGCCCTTATTTAGAAATAGCGTATTTAAGTCTACTGTGCTCTCATTCCACTCTGGCAAACTTGGCAGTCCTTTCATCATGGGCTTCAATTTTAAAAAGATGGGCACCTCCCTTCCTTTGCTTCTTAGAAATCTGTGTTTTTCTTCTTGGGGAGTACTTACAGTGTGGCCTGCCAGCTCCCCCAGCTCTGTGTCTGCCACCCCTATTTCCTAAAGGGCTGACATGGCCCCACCTTACATGCTAAGCAAACCACTTCAAACCCCTGCTACACCGAACCCGTCCTGAGGTGTAGGGAATTTTAAAAGCCTAGTTCATAATTGAGTGACTGATCAAGTTTGCCATATGATTGGCTTTTCTTGAACCTTGTGTCAGGCTCTGAGCTGGAGAGAGCAAAGCTGCCAGGTGTCTAGGAGTCCAATTAAAACAATTTGCCTGAATGAAAGTAACAGTGAAGACTTTAATCACTTGCAGTGGTGGTCACAAGCAGTGGGCTGACCCACACCTGGGGAACAGCGGCAGAAAGAAGGGGGGGAGCGAGGAGTACAAAAGTACTGAGTTCTGAATCAGAGGGGAGAAAAGGGTCTTCAACCCCATTCCTGCCCCCGTGCCACGAGGTGATCTTGGCAAAGCCGCCTAGGAAAGGCTTCAGCAGAGCCCCCTCCCCAACCCCTGCCAAGAGGTCTCCAAATGGAGGCGCCAGCACTGGAATATATATAAGCCTCAGACCTGGCCAGCTGGGGGGACCTGAGGTCTTGACTGCAGCTCCCTGCAGACTGCACCGAGTCTGATGTGGAGAAGGCAGCTCACCCCCTCGAGGCTGGCAGGTACAGCCTCTGTAATTGCCTGAGAGATCACAGATAGGTTTTGGACTCACTTTGGTCCTGGTTCTAATGACTGAGTTCCTCTTCCCCACTCAGTACTTGGTTTCAATGTCTTTTGACTTCTGAGCTTACTTTTGTAGTGTGACACAAGCGACTGTCCCTAAGCGACACTTACTTTTGTGGTGTGACACAAGCAACTGTCCTGGGATCGCCAGACATCCCTGCTTGTCCCTTTGGTTCATTGCATATTACTGGCCCCCCTGCTGCCATGCCCACTTTCTACTTTTTGTTGGACCTCCCGAGGGATTGCTCAGTCCACTGCCCGTGTGGCTCCCTCCCTCCAAGCATCTCGTGTTGGCCCCATGAACATGTCTAAACTCCATGTACAGACCCCACCTTTGCTGTTTTGTCTCCCCAACTCAATTCCTAAACTCCTGTTCTGCTAGAAAGTACGCACAATTCAGAAACTTCCCAGCAAAACAGCTCCTTGGAGGTGGGGACCTCATTTTCATGTGCTCAACTAAATTAAACTGTTAGATGTTATGAAAAAAAAAATCCGATCGTTACATTTTATTTCCAAAAACTGATAGTTTCAGCAAACTCCCCTTCACAGTTAACTGTTTTATGGTTCATTGACAATAAATTGTTGTTGTTTTTAACTGTAAGGTTTCATTCTCTCACAAAATATATCAGAGAGATGTGAGAACCTGGCGTTGTGATGCAAACCCTGTGCTAGTCTGATCATCGGAGAGGAGTGGTCGGGAACATTTTCTTCTAACTCTTCTCAGACAGCAGCCATCAAGTCTTCAGCACATCCTTTTTACAGTTTCTGTGACTCATTTCCTCACTTGTAACACAGAAATACTAATGAAGTGCCAACTAACCATAAAAGACTGTTATGAGAATACTGGTCATAGAGTAATTAACATTTTATTTCATATACAGTTTTGGCCTCACGGATTTATAATTCAATATTCTAGAGTGTGAATATCTTATATTATTTCTAGCTCTGCTTGTTGTGCCAGAAGCTGTGAACTATAAAGAACCTGATGGAAAATCTCTCTCTGCACAGCACCCTGAACTGCAGTATCCATAAAAGGCAACGTACTGGCTCAAGAAATTGAATGATTTCATAAGTAACCTATGATCCTAATTCTCCCCTTCTCATCTGAAAGGACATTGGCACAGAAGGGAGAAAACTCTCTTTTTTTTCCACATGTTTTCATTGCACAGCCCTTTTTCTAGGTCTCCTAGTTGCAAAGACATTTATTTCTTCACAGGAAGATTATAGTTCCTGGAAGAATCTTTAATGGTCATATGGTGTGGCCCCTCTCCCGGTGCAGAACTCCCACCCACAAAGTTGACCTGCCAAGTCTTCATTCATTCATTTATCGAGTGCCTTTGTGTGCTAGACGTCATGCTCCATCTCATGCAATGGCAGATCCTGTGGTCAAGATTCAGAGCAAGTAATCTAGGAAAGATAACACTGGAAATGGGGATGTGAGACAAGATAGGGAAGGAAGCCAAGAAAAGTTCTTTATCAAGCAAGTTACAATTGGGGACACACAGAGCCCACTCCCATGAGACCAGTCCTCAGAATTAATTAGCCCAACCAAGGGGCATGGAAGCTGGAATATTTATCCGCCAGTTTTCTATTATTGGTTCAGGAGTGTTTTTTTTTTTTTTGTGGGGGGGGTGGAAATAACTGTCTGGCATTTCCTGTGCACAACATGTTCCTGGGTCCAGATAAAAACCTTCCAGGACTACCCTCCCCCCTACGTGGGACATGACTCCCAGGAAACAGCCTGGAGCCGGCATTGTGAGATTGAGAAAGCCTTCTTAACCAAAAGGGGAAAGAGAAATGAAACAAAATAAAGTTTCAGTGCTGAGAGATTTCAAATTGACTGAAGAGATCAACCCAAGGTTATTATTGGGTATTATATAGATACCCCTTTTTAGTTTTTAGTGTATTATAATAGCTAGAAGGAAATACCTGAAACTGTTCATTGTTTTCTAGTAGCCTTGGTTCTTGAAGATGATTATATAACTATATAGCTTTTACAGTGTGTGTGTTTGTGAAAACCTCGTGGCTGCCACTCGCTTTATTCAGGGTATGGACAGATGAGCAAAAAAATAAGGACAAAAATAAATAAATAATAGGGGGAAAGGGGATATGGGATGTTTGGGTATTCTTTTTCATTTTTATTCTTATATGTACTTTTTTTGGAGTAATGAAAATGTTAAAAATTGATTGTGGTGATGAATGCCCAGCTATACGATGCACTTTGGATGATTATATGGTATGTGAATATATCTCAGTAAAACGGCATTAAAACCAAACCAGACCAAACAAAAACCTTCCAGTGGAGATTTTTCAGGTGTCAGTTGTAAGTGGCCTTTGGCTTTACAAGGGAATGCCAAGCTGTGTGTGTACGTAGGGGGCCCTATAGCATCTGCCAAATACAGGAAGACAGAAATAATTAAGATCTACTCCCTAGTTTTAACCTGAAGGACATTTACTCCTTGAACCCAGTGGTACCCAGTGAGTGAGGAGGGAGTACAAGTGCACAGGGGAGAAATACTGGTGCGATAGAGGTGACGAGTCTGAGGGAAGGTGAGCAAATCCTGAGTCAAAATAGGGAGCAACTCTAGATGACACCAGGCTGTGACTAGGTCCTCAGTACCGCAAATAAGGAAATTGTCAGGAATGACATGGAATACCAGCCTCCCCACAGCCGCCTGGCTGTAGATGGCTGTTCCTCAGGGGATGAAAACCTGACACAGTCAAGCCTTGGGCAAAAGAGTTGGAAGGAAACCCGTGAGCTGGGCAGGGCCTCCAGCTCCTCTGTCTTCACTGGGGAGAAAAAATTGAAACTATGACTATCAGGGAGCCAGGCAGAAATTTAAATCCAGGGGTGTGGTAGTAAAAAGCCAGACTGTGATGGTTTTACCAGTCCTGGCACTGTTTAGTAGGCTGGGCTTAAAGCCCATTTGCTTACAGGGAGGACCAACTAATATCAAGCAATGCTGTAGGATATTGGGATATGGAGACTAGGCAAAAGTGAGCCCGTGAAAAGTCAGAAATCATTAGGGGCAGTTGCTAGGTATTGGGGCAGGTGGAAGTGACTCTCCAAGGTAAGGCAGTTAAGGGTCAGGTGCTTTGAACATTACCACGATTTTCTCTGGATTGGGCTGAAATATACCTCAAACTTTTCCTTGGTCTTAATGCTGCCCTTTGGGATCCCTTGATCAGTCTCAAGGAAGTTTTTATCAACATAGTTTCTGGTCCATGACAACCAATAAAAGCTTCCTTTTGGGTAGGTGTTCATGTTTTGTGAGAAATTAGGAAAGTAATGCCCGAAATGTCATGAGTAGGATTTCCTCCCTTGCTTTCAATTAGACTGTTCTATTCAATATATTTATTGAGTAAGCAGCTCTGCTATGGACACATGTCTCTGTAGTGCTTTTCTGCCAAGTTCCTCATCCCTGATCGTCTACTTCCTATCTCAGTCTCGTAACTCAAGATGCTGTCTCAAACAGAAATGTCTGTCTCCTTTCCCTTTGGTCTGTTATTATATAGTATTCACTGAGATTTCCCCCGATTATGATGCCTGTCCATCTTAACAGGATTTTAAATGTACTCAATATTTGTTCAGATTGTCTCTCATTTAAAGAATCTGCCACACAGATAAAGAAGGGCTTTAATTCATTTTATGTTATCTGAAATTTAAAGCATAAGAATTTTTTTTAGCTCAAACGCTCCACATGCTAGATGACAATGTACAAATACAAAGTAAAGTATAAAGCTTCCACCCCAAAGCAAAAGAAATAAAAGGACTACCATTATTTTAGCTTAAGCAGTCTCTAAGGATGAATAACTAAGATGCACACATATTGACAAGCCCTCCGTGTGGTCCCTTTGGCAAATTTTTATAAATGATTTTTTTATACTTAGGATTTGAAACTCTGCTCCTTTTAAACCAAATCAAGCCTTTTATTTTTCACTTTGCCTTACAGTACCACTCAAATGTTAAACACAGAACTACAGATAGGAGGCAATTGGATTGACTTAGAAGTTATGGTAGAAGAGAACCGAACAGTTTGAATGAAAGAGGTTATGTCTTTAGAGATAAACATTTTCTGTTTTATTTTGGCTTCTGTTTTATTTATGGGCTCCTAAGAAATTAAAAACAATGTGTTCTTATTATGGCAGGCAGCCACACCAAAGAGAGAGAAAGAACAAGCCACACCAAAGAGAAAAAGAACAAGAATGAAAGTTCCACCAAAAAGAATATCAGAAGGAGGAATAGGTTTATTTTTCTTGCTCAGACAAAAAGAAGTCAGAAGAAATGGGTCTTTCCCAGCATACAGAATGTTCTTTTCCTTGTCAATTTACATAAAGTTGTACCTCACTCTCATTTGTTATTAGTATTTCTAATATATTAGCTATTTCAGTAATAATTTTTTTTTGCATGGGCAGGCACCGGGAATCGAAACAGTAATAATTTTTTAATCATAGCTTCCATTAACAATATAGTTCAAAACCTTACACCTGAAGAAATTACAAATAAATATGCATGTACATACATACATATACGTATATACGCACCTACATATATGCTTTGATAACACATTCTTTTCCTTAAAATTATTGTCCCTGAATCTGTATGTGCAATTAATATAAATGTACTCCTTTTATAAATGGTCTCACCTATTTTCCCATTTTCATAGAGAAATCAATTTCCATTCATTCCAAATTGATAAAAAAGGAACCATTTTGTAAAGTTAATTTAGGTGTATACTTTTTCTTTTAATCCTTGATTACTGTCATAAAAGTAAGTTATGGTCTCCTTTTGGAAGAGGGCCTATGCAAGCTGAGGAATATCTTAAAGGGAGTTGTACTGAAGAAAAATAAAAGTCATTTTCTATTTTCTATAATGTTGAAAGTGATATTAAAGCTGACATCATCCCTATACTTGATTTTGCTTCTAGAGCAGAGAAATGTGGCTTTATGATGGTGTATAAGCCTAGAAGAAGGTAATGACAATTTAAAGGGAAAAACAAATTCTCCTAAAAAGTAAATAAAGCAAACTATGGTAGATTTATAAATAAGGTCAAATGAGAAAGAATATGAAACATCTGTTGATAAGAAATAGTCCTTTATTGCATATTACATTTGGAGAGCTCTTTATAAGTACTAATGCTTGGGCCCTACCTCTCAATTAAATCGGAATCTGAGGGTAGGGGGGAATTAATGTCTTAAAGTTCTCCATATGATTTTAAATGGAAGCCAGGGTTGAAATCAGAGATAGAAAGTTATATATAAAAATAGGGATTTCTTTCCTTTTGATTCATATATCCCTTCAACCCTATTTTATGGCACTTTTTGCATATTGTTTGATTTGTAGATATTTGTATGCCTGTTTAACAACAACATTGTAACCTTGGAGGGCAGAGACTACCTTTTTTTGTTCGTTTATAATACTTACAACTGTGATATTGAACAAATAAATGTTTGCTCTGTGCATATAGGTATTCAAAGGATATCATTGGCAGTATCTGTTCAAGGACAGGAAAGATATCACATACACGGCACACAAATTCACCCAATGAAAGGCACTTTCTATTTGTCTTATGAATGATCAAGATTTACAGACTCCATCAATGCTAAGCAGTTTGTTCATTGATTGGATTCTAGGGAACCTTGGTTCTCCAGGTCATTACCATATCCACAGCCACGTTTGGCACCAGCCCTTTCTGGAAGCTCCCTCTGCTATCTCCCCTTGAATTGGACAGGACTATGATAACTTGCTTGAGCAACAGAATGTGGAATTTGGGTACTTCTAACACTGGGTCACATGACCTGTACCTTCTGAGGCTCTGGGAACACTCATGGAGCCCTGAGCTGCCATGTATGAAATCCAGCCACCCTGACACCACATGCTGGAGAAAACACATAAAAACTCCTTGAATTTACATGAAGAGAGAGATGCCTGGCCAGCTCACAAAGCACATCTTGATGGAAGGAGTATCAAAACATCTAAAGCCAGCTGGTCTCAGCAAGACGGCGGCTTAGTGAGGTGTGGAATTTAGTTCATCCTTCAGAGCAGTTAGTAAATAGCCAGGAACAGTACAGAACAACTGCTGGGGCTACATCAGTGACCGGACACACAGTGTACACCAGTCTGGACAAGATGGACCAACTGAGACCCCATACAGAACTGTAAGTCCCTCACCACGGAGGCTGGTGTCCCTCCCCCACAGGCATGGCGGCTGGTTCCCCCAGGGGAAAGGAAAGAGACTTTACTAGCAGCAAGGGCTTATCTCAGCCAAGCTCTAACTATAGAATTAATTAACAAATTCTGACTACTGAAAATAGGCCCCCAGATCAGATAAACCTGGAATAAGAGCTAAAGATACTGGGAGTTTTTGCCCCAGCAGAGAGGGGGGCAGGGCTGACAGAAAAACAAAAATACAAAAAAAAAAAAAAACAGAGGTTTTTTGAGTTGGACAGCACAAAATACTTGAAAAGGTCTGGACCACCCCAAAATGGGGTACATAAAGCCTGGAGATACATAAAGCAATGTACCAACTTAAGCTCCTGTTTGACAAACCCGAGTGAGGAACAGGGGTCCTGCTCTGAAAAGGATTTTTTTCTTTCCTTAACAGCTACTTTACTACTACTGCTTAAGAGCTCATTAGATAGAACTGCAAGGCTTCTCTGGCTCTAGCACTGCTCCAGGCAAGGGCAGAATTAAGCTTGGCTGAGAGACAAAGTAACTAGTCAGGTGAAAGGTATTAAGTCCCTAAAGGCTGTACCTTCCCCAAGAGAAAGGTGAGGCCCAGCTCCAGTGGAATCCCTCCTTCAAGGAATTCAGGCCCCAGGGACTGGAAAACTGAAGCAATGCCAACTAACAATTTCCCCTCTGTTTCAACTACGACCCTCTCAGGGAGAGTCTGTTGAAATTAAAGGCACCACACCACTTTACATTGGTGGGAAGCCACAGGTAAACAAGCACCACATACTGGGCAGGATAGGAAAAGCACAGAGTCTAGAGGCTTCATAGGAAAGTCGGTCAACCTGCTGGGTCTCACCCTCAGGGAAAACAGATGCACGCAACTCTTTCCTTCTGAGAAGAGGCCAGTCTGGTCTGGGAAAATCTGACTGGGATCTATATTATCTGAGGAGACCATCCTAAAAAAAAAAAAAAAAAAAAAAAAAAAAAAAAAAAAAAAAAAAAAAAAAAAAAAAAAAAAAAAAAAAAAAAAAAAAAAAAAAAAAAAAAAAAAAAAGCTCCATATAGGCAGGGCAAGAAAAAGAAAAATTAGAACTGAAAAATCCTGATCACTTAAACAGAACCTATGCTAGAGGTCTGGAATAAGTTGAACTGAATGTCAAAGAACAGATAGAGAACAAGGCCAAGAGAATCTTAGGTAAAAGACTGAAAACAACTGCCAGAATAAACTAATTAAGCAAATCAAATGCCTAGACACCAGCAAAAAATAATGAGTAACAAAGATATGGCCCAATCAAAGAAACAAACCAATAATTCAAATGAGATACAGGAGTTGAAACAACTAATCCAGGACGTTTGAACAGACATGGAAAATCTCATCAAAAATCAAATCAACAAGTTGAGGGAGGATATAAAGAAGGTATTGGGCAAAGAAAAAGAAGAAATTGAAAGTTCAAAAAAACAAATCACAGAACTTATGAGAATGAAAAACACAGTAGAAGAGTTGAAAAAGAAAACAATGGAAATCTACAATGATTGATTTCAAGAGGCAGAAGAAAGGATTAATGAATTGGAGGACTGGACCTTTGAAATCTGACACACTAAAGAAAATATAGAGAAAAGAACAGAAAAATATAAGCAGCATCTCAAGGAATTGAATAACATGAAAAGCATGAATATGCATGTTGAAGGTGTTCCAGAAGGAGAAGGAAGGGAAAAGGAGAAAGACTAATGGAGGAAATTATCATTGAAAATTTCCCATCTCTTATGAAAGAAATAAAATTACAGATCCAAGAAGTGGAGCATACCCCGAACAGAATAGATCCAAATAGACATACTCAAAGACTAACCAGACTGTCAGATGTCAAAGAGAAAGAGAGAATTTTGAAAGCAGCAAGAAAAAAGTAACCCACCACACACAAGGGAAGCCCTATAAGACTATGTGCGGATTTCTGAACAGAAAACACGGAGGTGAGAAGACAGTGGTATGATATATCTAAGATTCCAAAAGAGAAAAACTGCCAACCAAAAATTCTATATCCAGCAAAACTGCAAAAATTAAAGGAAGATTAAAACATTTTCAGACAAACAGTCACTAAGCAAATTTATGACCAAGGGACCAGTTCTGCAAGAAATACCAAAGGGAGCACTAGAGGCAGATAGGAAAAGGCAGGAGAGAGAGTTGTGGAGAAGAATGTAGAAATGAAGACTATCAGTAAAAGCACAAAGAGAAAAAAGAATTAGATATGACATATAAAATCCAAAAGGCAAAATGGTAGAAAAAGTATTGCCTTTAGAGTAATAACACTAAATGTTAATGGATTAAACTCCCCAATCAAAAGACATAGACTGGCAGAATAGATTTAAATAACAGGACCCATCTATATGCTGTCTACAGGAGACTCATTCAGACCCAAGGACAAAAATAGGTTGAGAAGTGAAAGGTTGGGAAAAGATATTTCATGCAAACAACAATCAGAAAAGAGTAAGAGTAGCTATACTAATATCTGACAAATTAGACTACAGATGTAAAACAATTAAAAGAGACAAGGAAGGAAATTATGTATTAAAAAAAGGAACAACAAAACAAGAAGACACAACAATCATAAATATTTATGCACTGAGCCAGAGTGCTCCAAAATACATGAGTCAAACTCTGAAGGGAGAAATAGGCACATCTACCATAATAGTTGGAGACTTCAACTCCCCACTGTTATCAATCGATAGAACATTTAGACAGGGGATCAATAAAGAAACAGAGAATGTGAATAATACAATGAATGAACTAGACTTAACAGACATTTACAGAATATTACACCCCACAACAGCAGGATATACCTTTTTCTCAAGTGCTCATCATCCTTCTCAAGGATAGACCATATGCTGAGTCACAAATCAAGTCTCAATAAATTTTAAAAGATTGAAATAATACAAAATGCTTTCTTGGATCACAATGGAAAAAAGTTGGAAATCAATAACAGGCAGAGGGTCAGAAAAGTCACAAATATATAGAGGCTAAACAAAAGATCTAAAGCCATCTTTAATCAGCTAAAATTCATTATTTCAAAAAACCAATACAATGCTTAGAGAAACTAATAGCATTGAATGTTCATTTTAGAAAAGAAGAAATTATTGAAATCAATATTTTATGCTTCTAACTTAAGAAACTTTACAAAGAAGAACAAAGCAAGCAGAATAAAAAGATAAAAATAAGAGCAGAAATCAACAAAATTAAAAAAAAAGAGAGAGAGAAAATCAATGAAACCAAAAGCTGGGTCTTTGAAAATATTAATACCAACATTTAGAAAGCTGACAAAGAAAAAAGATAGAAGGCACAAATTAGTATCATACATGGAAGAGGAGACGTAATTACTGACCTCCTGCCCCTTGCAGACTTTAAAAGGATTATAAAACAACTCAAACTGACATTTGACAGGTTTGGTGAAATAGACCAATTGCTTAAAAACCACAAACCATAAAAGTTAACCTGAGATGAACTAGAAAATATAAATAATCCTATAATTTCTAATGAAGTTGAATTAATAATTAAAAACCTTCCAAACAAAAATATACAGGCCCAGGTGGTTTTACTGGTAAATTCTACAAAACATTTAAAGAAGTAACAATTCTATGGAATACATTCCAGAAAACAGGAAGTGAGAAAAACCCTTATATTATAAGGCCAGCATTACCTTGATATCAAAAACCAGACAAAGATAAACAAACCATAGACCAATATTCCTCTAATATAGATTCAAAAATCCTAAACAAAATATTAGCAAATTAAATTCAGTAATAAATAAACTTATTAATTGGATTTTATTTCAGGAATGTAATGTTTGTTAAATGTTTAAATATCAACCAATATAATCCACCATATTTACAGTCTAAACCAGGGAAACCATATGATCATATCAGTCAATACCAAAATCCACTTGATAAAATTCAATATCCCTTCATGATTTTAAATATCTCAGCAAACTGAGAACAGAAGAGAAATTCTTCTGCCTGATAATAAGCATCTATACAAAACTACAGGTAATGTCATACTGTAGGTATGACATTCTGGGGTACTGTTGTGTACCCCTGAAAAACCATGCTCTTAGATCCTCATTCAATATTGTTGGGTGGGATTTTTTTTTTATTGTTTCCATGGAGATATGACCTACCCAATTGTTGGTGGTACCTTTTGATTAGGTGGTTTCCAAGGAGATATCTCTCCACCCATTCAAGGTAGGGTTCCTTACCAGAGTCCTTTAAGAGGAAACCATTTTTGAAAAAGGTTTAGAGCCCACACAGCCAGAGACCTTTGGACATGCAGAAGAAAAACACCCTCAGGGAATCCTTATGAAATAAGAAGCCAGTAAAGAAAGCTAGCAGATGTCACTATGTGCCTTTCTAGCTGACAGAGGTGTTCCAGAAAGCATCAGCCTTTCTTGAGTGAAGGTAACCTCTTGTTGGTGCCTTAATTTGGACATTTTTCAGAGCTTTAGAACTCTGAACTTGCAACTTAATAAATTCCCTTTTTAAAAAGCCATTCCATTTCTGGTATACTGCATTCTAACAACTTAACAGACTAAACCAAATTTTGGTACATACCAGAGAAGTGGGGTGCTGCTGTGATTTGTAAATACCAAACTGTTGGAATAGTTTTTTAAATGGATAAGAGGAAGATTCTGGAAGAGTTCTGAGAGGCTTGATAGAGAAGGCTTAGAATGTTTTGAAGACACTATTAGTAGAAATGTGGACTCTAAAGACACTTCTGATGAGACTTAGACAGAAATAATTCATATGTTATTACAAACTAGAAGGAAGGTGACCCTTGTTGTAAAGTGGCAAGGAATCTGGTAAAATTGACTACTGGTTTTGGATGGAAGGCAGATTTTAAAAGCCATGAACTTGGATATTTAGCAGAAGAGATTTCCAAATTAAATGTGGAAAGTGCAGCCTGGTTTCTCCTTGCAGCTTATAATGAAATGTGACAGGAAAGAGATAAGCTGGAAACTGAGCTCTTGGGTACATAGAAACCAGAAATTCATGGGTCTGGAAAATTCTGGGCTTCCAGAAAGGAAGACCCCAGAGAATAATGTCCCATGGAAGAATTTAACCAAACATGAAACCAGTCAGCCATTTCAGAAAAAGCCAGAATTGAAGATGGAGTTAACAAGGAAGGATTTGTGGAAAGTCCTATTGTCTGAATACTACTTAGAAAACAAACAAGTGTCGTATAGGATCTGTATAAATGGAACCACTGTCAGTTTGGACTAAAAGGGACAGAAAAGGGACAAATTGAAGGAAAAATAACATCAAAGGCAGAATCATGGAAGCTAAGGTCTGAAGCCAAGAAACCTCAGGCTAGGAGAGTAGATCCACCCAAGCATTTGGAGAGGGTGAGTTTGCCCTGAAGGCAGAGGGCAAATTTCCACCTTGATGCTCTGGGAGAGCTCTGCCACTTCAGGCCTTAGAGAGGGTGGAGCATATTTGTTGGGGATTAGGGAGAGTCTTGCTGCCACCACATTGTTCTGGAGGGGTTGAGTGTGTGCCCTGGAGATGTCAGAGATCCTGGGTGCTGCCCCGATGTTTGGAGAGGGTGAACCAAAGAAAAAGGTGATCTACTCAGTGTCCCCCAAGATTGCATTTGGAGAGAACAAGGCTGTTACATAAGCCCTTGGAAAGGGTGGGACTGCTGCTTTCTAAAGTTCCAAGGATAAACAACTCTCAGACTTTGAAATTTAAAGCCATTTGCCCTGTAGGTTTTTTGAATGGGTCCAGTGACCCCTGTGTTCCTTCCAATTTCTCCCTATGGAAATGGGAACATCTATCCTATGACTGTCCCTTCTTTGTATATTGGCAGTAGATAACTTGTTCTGAGTTTTACAGGTTCACAGATAGAGCAAAAATTTGTAGGACAGACTATGCCTATAGCTGACTCTGATGAGATTTTGTACTGTTTCTGACTTTGTATTCTATTTGTATTGTTACTGAAACGGTTTAAGTATTCGTGATATTGTGACTGAATGAATGTATTTTATATATGAAAGAACATGTGTTTGGGGGGTCCAGAGGGTGGAATGTACTAGTTAGAAACTGTTGTGTACCCCAGAAAAGCCATGTTATTTAATCCTCATTCAATATTGTTGGGTGGGATCCTTTTTTGTTGTTTCCATGGGGATGTGACTCACCTAATTGTGGATGGTACCTTTTAATTAAGTAGTTTCCATGGAGATATCTCTCCACCCATTCAAGGTGGGGTTGCTTACTAGAGTCCTTTAAGAGTGAATCATTTTGGGAAAATTTTTAAAGCCCATACAGTCAGAGACCTTTGGAGATGCAGAAAAAAATCCTTATGAAACAAGAAGCCAGTAGAGAAAGCTAGCAGATGTTACCATGTGTCTTCCCAGCTGAAAAAGTTGTCCAGAAGCCAAAGACCCAAGCAGACGCCAGCCATGTGCCTTCCCAGCTGACAGAAGAATTCCAGATGGCATCACCCTTGAGTGAAGGTAATCTCTTATTGGCACCTTAATTTGGACATTTTCACAGCCTTAGAACTGTGAACTTGCAACTTATAAAGTCCCCTTTTAAAAGCTGTTCCGTTTCTGGTATACTGCAATCCAGCACCTTAACAAACTAAAACATATACTTAATAGAGGATAACTATATGTTTTTAACTAAGTTTGAGAAGCAGGTAAGGATGTTTACTTCCAACAATTCAACTGAAAAATATACAGTGCAATAATACAATAGAACAGAATGCATACAGATTGGAAAAGAAGAAATAAAACTGTTCCTTTTTGCTGACAGCATTATTATCGACATAGACAATCCTAGGAAATCCACCACAGAGCTGCTAGAAATAGTAAGTTGTTTAGCAAGGTCACAGGATGTAAGATCAACACAAAAAAATCAATCATATTTCTATGGACTATTGGGAAAAGGAAAGTAAAAAAAATCATACCACATAAAATAGTACCCAGAAATGAAATACTTAAGTGTAAATCTATCAAAAAAATTTCCAGGATACATGCTGACAACTATACAATGCTAATTTTAAAAGTCAAAGTATAACTAAATAAGTGGAGAGACATACATGTTTCTGAATTAGGAGGGTTAACATAGTAAAGGTGTCAGTTCTCCCCAAATTTATTTACAGATCTAATGGAATACAATTCCAGCATGATTTTTGTAGGCATAGACACTTTTTCCCTAATATATACATTAAAAGGCAAGAGAAGTAGAATAATTAGAGTAATTTTGAAAAGAAAGAACAAGTTGGAGACTCATACACTACCTTAATATAGTAATTCACAGTGTTAAGAGAATGAAAAGACAAGCTGTTGACTTGGGGCAAGTATTTTCAAATCACATACCCAACAAAGGACTTAAACCCAGAGTATATAAAGAACTCTCAAAAGTCAACAGTAAGAAAATAAGCACCCAATTAAAAAATGGACAAGTTAAGACACTTCACCAAAGCAGATATACATGGATGTCAAATAAACACATGAAAAGATGGTCACCATCACTGCCATTAGGTAAATATAAAATAAAACCACAAGGAGATATCACCACAATTTATCAGAATGGCTAAAATAAAAAATAATGTACTGAGTGCTAGTAAAGATGAGATGCATTTAGAACTCATACGTTGCTGGTGGGAAGGCAAAAATGGTCACATGACTCTGGAAAGCAGTCTGGCAGTGTCTTAGAAAGTTAAAACATACATTTGCCATATGACCCAGCAATCCCACTCTTAGGTATTTACCCTAGAGAAATGATTTTTTTTTCCACAGAAAATATACATGAATAGTTTATGGAAGCTTTATTCATAGTAGCCAAAACATGGAAATAACCCAATTGTCCTTCAATGGTGGACTATATAAAAAACTGTTGTATTTCAAACAACAGAATACTATTCAGCAAAAATAGGAACAAAGTATTGATACATGCGACAACGTGGGTGAATCTCAAAGGCATTACGCTGAGTGAAAGAAGCTAGTCTCAGAAGGCTGCATAGTGTATTATTCCATTTGTATGGCATTCTCAAAAAGGCAAAACTATAGTGAGGGAGAATAGATCAGTAGTTGTCAAGGGTTTTGGATGGAGGCAAGATGTGACTGCAAATGAAAACATGGAGGAAGGTTTTTGTGGTGATGGAACTCTTGTATCCTGATTGTGGTGGTGGTTATACATCTCTGCATACCTGTTAAAACTGTGCATCCCTAATATAGTTCATTTTAATGTTAATTTAAAAATAAAATAAATACCTTGCTTTTATATGTAAAGCAGAGTTAGAATATAGGCTCAGATCATTATAAGCTGCTCTTTTTCTTCTCCTTTTTTTTTTTTTTTTAACCTATTTCATGTCCAGCGGAAAGTTCAGCTTTCCGTATGGGACTAAGGGTAATTCTTTGCTGTGCTGAACTGTCTGTCACATTGCAGGTTGTCTAGCTAGGGCTGCAGTTAGCATATTTGGGCAGCTGTATTTGAATTGCAAAATACGTCCTCTATTGGCAGGCAAATTACAAAAAGGAACCCCATCTGGTTGGAAGATTTATAGTATGGGGTTACTCACTAGAACCGATGCAACTTTCTGCTTGCCAAGCGGAGCTCAGATTGGAGTTCAGTCCCACTCACTCCATTACTGAATTCCTTTGTGTGGTTAAAAACAACAAGAACAAGAACTAAATAACTGTTCGGGGCAGCCCTGCATCCAGCATCCCTGACTCCTAAATGCCAATCCTTATGTCAAACAAACAGACAAACAAAAGTAACACTACCATGATTTTCCAAAATGTCCGCAAGGACTGGAAAGCTCTGCTTGAGAACAACGAGGACAATAACCGTGGTCTCCAGGGTCTTACACCTAAGAGGTTGTCAGATTAGATAGCTATTCCTTTAGCTAACTGATTATAAGCCTCATTTGGGGTTACTTGAACTCTCAATATAAAATACCAAGCCCGGATCTGGCGCACAGTACATGTACCAAAAAAATAGAGCTTGTTAAAACTATAGCTCCAGGAAACTGAGATTTCCTGTAGGCAAAATGCCATTGACTAAAGGAGTAAATGGAATTTCAGTCACTGTAGTAGGCTAACAGGAACTAGTTCAGGAGAGGAGGAGTTGGGGAAGGACCTTCTTACCTCCTGCAAATGCCATTACCCACATCTCATAGGACTGGTTATACCACTGGCTTAGAGATACCTTTTTCTCTTCACTTCCAGAAGCAGAAACTGCTACAGTCTATTATGCACCAGTTTCAAAGGTCAATTAATCTTTGATAAATTGCAGACAATTGAGAGTTCAAAGTATTAGGCCCAAGGTTGATTTTAACTATTTGTATGTAGAGCTATGAAATTAAAACATTACTCTTTTTAAAAAGTTCATGACCGTGGCTACCTCAAATGAAGAAATCACAACCCCGTAAATAAATAATGATAATGTATGTGTAAAATACATTACACATTTTTGCCACCACACCATGGTTTATAATAGTAGCTTAAACTTTAAACAGCACTGCTATCAGATAATCTGCAAGTACTACGCACTTTCTCTGTTTTGAGCGAAGAACCATTCCTGGACAGCTGGATGGGAGTGAGGGCAAACATTCTACTCCAGACATGCTAGATGCACCTACAAATTTTATATCATTCATCATACTTGTAAAAGGGAACACTAGACCCAAATAGCAATAGAAACTGCTGTTTTGCACATTTTCTCGCAATTTTAACATCC
>PVIY010021338.1:0-42583 GCA_004026745.1 Myrmecophaga tridactyla
TCCAGCGGTATGTTTTGTTTTCCCATAAGAATCAAAATTTCAAATAAAGATTTTAGGTATTCTTTGTTTTCCTTCTCTTCAAGAGTTAAAGGTAAAATATCTTCATCCTGTTCTTCGCCCCCTTCTTCTGCACTTGGATTCTGAGCACTGCTGTTGTTTGTTTCTTTATGTTTTTGCTCCTGTTCAGAAGTTTCATCAACTAGAAAACAAAGGATTAATTTTATAAACAGGCTAATGAGGAACCACACAATACAAAAAAATTTTGAACTTTTCATTGATCAAACCTTTAAAATCCACAAACTCATTCATTCAGCACTACCTGGGCACCTACTGGGCCAAAGACTAGGATAGAGAGATTAAAATAAGACACTCACACTCTACTGCGGAGACAAACAACATAAATAGATACCTATTTTAACACTACATGTAAATGCTGTTAAGAAGGAACAACTTCTCGTAAGACTTAACCACAAGGTACTTCATATATTTTACAGATAATAACAGATGGTCCACGTCCTCAAAAAAAAAAAAGAGGAAAGGGATTAATATTTACTGAAGCATCCAGCTAAACATTTTATATGCATCACATTACTCTTCTTTAGGCAGGTGGTACCATTTGACAAATGAGGACAGCAAATAACTTGCCCAAGGTAACAGATACAGTTAGAGGGTTGGAAACCAAATTCAAATTCAAGCTTGTGTAGCTCCAAGGTCCATGCTATTTCTATCAAATCATTAAGCTACATTTTTATGGGGAGAGAGGACATTGCTATATAAATGAATATAAAGTAGATTCATGTAATTTTTAGGGCTGGAATATTAGCAATCTTAGTCTAACTTTTCTTCTTTGGATGGGAAAACTAAGGCTTTGCAAGGTGAAGTGTCCTGCCCACCATTATAGAGGTCAGTGGTAGCGCAGGGACTAGAATCTAAATTTGTGAAATCATACAACTTAGAACCTAAGGTCTAGGAAAATGTCACCAAGAGTAGTGCAGTATCATCGGAGAAAAATCAGAATAAAAAAGTTGCAATTGGTAACGAGAAGGATAAGGAGTAATGGACAATGAGAGCATTTCAGTTGGCAGAAAGAACTTTAGCAAAAGGACCAAGGGAAAAGAGAGAAGCAAGATGCCTAGGTACAAAGCAAAATCTGGTCTGCCTAGTCTGTATAAACTATGCTTCTCTTCAGAGCTTATCCAGATTTCTGCAAGGCCAGGGAGCATCCTTCTCTTACCCAACCCTCAACTTAGATGGCACTGTTATTCATCAGATACTATGGAGCAGTTCTCAACGGGGGGATGATTTTGTCCCCCTAGGGACCTTTGGCAACGTCTAGAGACATTTTTGGTGGATGGTGTGCTATTGGGATCTAATGGGTAGAGGGCAGGTTGTTGCTAAACACCCTCTAATGCACAGGGCCTTTGCTACAACAAAGAATTATCTAGTGTAAAATGCCCACAGTGTTGCGGTTGAGAAACCCTGTTATAGCGCTTTGGAATAACGTTTTCTTTGAAGAAAGGGTCCAGTTGCTTTAAAAAGAAAATAAAAAGTAATTTGGAAAGAATTGTGGTAGGAAATAATGGAAGAAAAGTTTTGGCCATCTTGTACAAGGTCCTAAAGTCTACCTTAAGAAGTCTGTACCTAATTTGTCAAGGTTCACAGAGACTCTGAAAGATTAAATGCACTCTCATACAAAGTACTCTTTGTATGTGCCTGGCCTGGTTAGCATTCAGTCATGAATAGTTTTTATCCCATTTTTTTCTAAATTTATGAGGGAAGTCCTAAAGGGAGGACTCAGCTTGAGCCAGGGGTAAGCTATCTATAGTAAGCATGGGGATTTTCTAAAGCCAGAAAATAGGAGGTTATTCGGATGTCTGTCTTTTTCTCCCTCCCTCCCTCCTTTCTCCTCCATTGTTTCTCCAATAATAATTACTTGTTTTCATTTTTTCTAAACTATGCTCATTTTGGAGCAGTTAAAGTATATACATAGACATTAAGTCTTTCTCTTCCTGGGCATCCTTCCATACATAAGACTAATAGGTATACAAGTATCTCCAGTTCATTTAACTTCATCCTCACTATAACTACCTTAATTCAAGGAATCTCAACTCTTGTTCAATCTGCCCATGTCTAATTGGCCCCCCTGCCTCCAGTGTTACCTTTTCTAATTCAACACTATGTGTGTAACATGAAAATCAAACCTATGACATCATCTACTTACAAACCTCTTAGTGGTTCCCTATCCCTGCCAGTTCTGTCTGGCCCATATGTCCCATCCAGGTTGATTTTCTAATCTCATAAATTATAAGAAGCTCCAATAACACCAAAATGGTTGCAGTTCCCCAAACCTGGGAACCTGTTTGTTTTATGCCACTCAGCTTCTGCCTAGAATAACTTTCCCTCCTTTCTTTGCTTGCGTCCATGTTTTCTCATCTATAAATGGAGAAAATAATAGTACTTACCTCAGGGTTATTGTGAGAATTAAGTGACTTATAAACACTTAAAATAAATAATGACTTGGCACACAGTAAGTGTTCAATAAATGATCATGTTATAATAAAAGTACTAGTAGTAGTTGTAGAAGGTAGAGGAGGAGAAGGAGTAATAGTAATCACTGACAAAAATAAACACAAGCCCTCATCCTTTGACTACATATCTCAGATATCAGCACCTGCAGGAAGGCTTGGGACAATGACCCCCACAAGGCTAAGTGCCCTCACAACATTTTTTCCTCAAATTTATCAAGGACTTCTGTACCACAGATTAAGTGGACAGAGAGTCTGTTCCTGCCCCTACTGGTGCCCTTCCTTCCCTGAACTGCGACACTCTGTCTGTGTGCCTGCCACTCCTACCACACTGAGAGCAGCTAGAGGGAGAGGGAGGAGTCACCTGTTTGAGATGTATGGCACAGTGCCACTCAGTAAAGATAAACTGAACTTAACCTCACAGGACAAAGCCTACCACACACTTACATCCATTCTCAAAGTGGATTTTAGACATAAAACATTTTTGTCCTTACCAGGTCAAGGCCTTTTAAAAAGGCATTCAGAAGTAGAGTCATTAGCACTATCACTTACTTTTTTTCTGTTTCAGTGTCCTGATTTCATCTTCACTCTAAATGACAAAAAAGAAAGAAAAGACAAACCATCTTTAAGAAAACTGACCTCTAGTATGTTCTTATATTCAAAGTCAAAAGCAATTCTGAGGGAAATATAATTCTTTCAAGAGCATAAATATTCTATATAGAATACATTCTTCAAACAGGCTGACAACAGGAAAACCAGAACAATAATAATTTGCTAATGACTAAGTTTATAATAAAATCCTAGAGGGGAAAGAATATATCATTTACTTTATACTGAAATCATCACAACTTAAGGTAACAAGTATTTTACTGGCTAATAAAAGGTATGAAACCACACTATGAAGTAAATTATACGCTGAAGATGCTGCACAAGAGGGAGGATACTGGATTCTAGAACCTAACACAAAAGCTATGAGACATTTCTGGGAAGCAGAAGATGATAGGTATCAGTATGGAAGAGAAATGGTAGCTTAGAATGGGAGAGAGCCAAGTGCTACATACAGGGGTAGACCAAGGATGAACCTTTCAGTTGTGTCATTTTTTCTTGCTCCAATCCTCTACAATGCTTAGATCATGGCCTACCCCATTCTATTTAGTGACAGGAAAGCAGCAATGTTAGTAACAGCTGTCAAGATTGCACAGAACTGTAGAGCTGTGTTCCAGCAGCCATGTTTCTTGATGATGACTGAACAATGATATAGCTTTCACAATGTGACTCTGTGATTGTGAAAACCTTGTGTCTGATGCTCCTTTTATCTACCATATCAACAGATGAGTAGAACATATGGAATAAAAATAAATAATAGGGGGAACAAATGTTAAAATAAATTTAGTTTGAAATGCTAGTGATAAATGAAAGCAAGAGGTAAGGGGTATGGTATGTATAATCTTTTTTTTTCTGTTATCGTTTTATTTCTTTTTCTGTTGTCTTTTTATTTCTTTTTCTGAATTGATGCAAATGTTCTAAGAAATGATCATGATGATGAATATGCAACTATGTGATGATATTGTGAATTACTGATTATATATGTAGAACGGAATGATCATATGTTAAGAATGTGTTTCTTGTCAAATTTTTTTAAATTTAAAAATTAATAAAAATTTTTTTTTTAAATGGAGGGGAAGAATACTCAAAGCAACTCTGAGTTACAAGTTTCAAAATGAAAGTTCTCATAAAATGTTGAACAGGTTACAAGCAGATATAGTTTAGTAAAATTAAAAATGGCAAATATGAAGAAAAAATTCTAAAAGCTTTGAGGGAAAAAAGGAGATCACTAAAAAGGATCAAGGACCAGTCTGGCATCAGACTTCAAAAGCAACAATGGATGCAAAAGAACCAGAAAGAATCAACATCACACAGACTATCTTCTATGCATCACTTACTAACATATGAAATAAAAATATAAAATGGTTAAAATAAACAAATTAATAAAGGATCAGATGGTTTCACTGGTGGATTCCACCAAAAATTTAAAGAATTAACACCAATCCTTTTCAAACTCCTCCAAAGAATTCAAGAGGAAGGAACGCTACTTATTTCATTCTATGGGGCCGGCATTACTCTGATACCAAAGCTTGGTAAACACAGCATAAGAAAAGAAATTACAGACCAATTTCCCTTATGAATATAGATGAAAAAACCTCAATAAAATAACAGCAAACCAAATCCACCAACATATTAAAAAGATCATGCACTGTAACCAAACAGGACTCATTACAGAAATATAAGGGTGACTCACACATGAAAATGAATGTAATATACTACATAAATAGAATGAAAGAAAAAATCCACCTGCTTATCTCAATAGATGCAGAAAAGGCATTCAATAAAAAAGCTCAGAAAATAGGAGTAGAAGGAAACTTTCTCAGTATGATAAAGGCCATTTATGAAAATCCACATCATCATATTCAACGGTGAAAGACGTAAAGCTTTTTTTCCCTAAGATTAGGAACGAGACAAGGATACCTGCTTTCACCAGTGTAGTTCAATATTGTACCAGAAGTTCTTGCCAAAGCAAACAGGCAAGACAAAGAAGTAAAAGTATCCAAACAGGAAAGAAAGAAGTAAAACTATCTATTGGAGACAACATGATCTTACATACAGAAAACCCAAAGGAATCCACAAAAAATTATTAGACTAAAAGAATTCAGTAAAGTGGCAGAGTGCAAGATCAACATACAAACAATTATGATCTTATACATTACCAATGAACAATATGAAAAGGAAATGAAGAAAACATTTCCACCACAAAAGCATCAAAAAGAACAAATTACTTAGAAATAAATTGTTTTCCAATGATCTTTTTAAATGAGATATAATTATCCAAAGTGTACAATCAGTTGTTCACAGTATCATCACATAGCTGTGTACTCATCATTACAATAGAGTTTTGAACATTTTCATTACTCCAAAAATAAAAATGAAAGTGAAAAAAAAACACCCAAAACATACCATGTCCTTAACCCCACCCTGTTGTTTATGTATCTATTTCACTTAGGAATAAATTTAACTAAAGATACAAAAGACTTGTATAATGAAAACTACAAAACAAAGCCAAAAGAAATTAGACACCTATATAAATGGCAAGACATCCCATGTTCATGGATCAGAAGAGTTACCATTATTAATATGCCAATATTACTCAAAGCAATTTACAAATTTAATGCAATGCCTATTAAAATTCCAGAAACCTATCTTGAAGAAAAGGAAAAACTGATCCTCAACTTTATACTGAATTGCAAGGGACCCCAAATAGCCAAAACAATCTTGAAAAAGAAAAACAGGGTTGGAGGATTCACAATTTTTCATTTCAATTGTATTACAAAGTGATGGTAACCAAACAGTGTGGTACAGGCACAAAGACAGACAAGAAGATAGTGGAACAGAACTGAAAGTCCATAAATAGTCACACATCTATGGCTAGTTGATTTTTGACAACACTGTTACATACATGTAGTAGGGAAAGAACAGTCTCTTCAACAAATGGTGTTAGAAACCTGGACCATACACATGCAGAAGAATGAAGTCAGACCCCTATTTCACACCATATTCAAAAATCAACTTAGAATGGATCCAGGACCTAAATATGAGAGCTAAAACTATAAAACTCTTGGAAGATAACATAGAGGCAAATCTTCATGACCTGGGATTTGGAGATGGATTCTTAGATATGACACCAAAAGTGCAAGCAACAAGTGAAACAACAGATAAATTTTTGTGCATCAAAGGAAATTTATGAAGAAAGGGAAAAGACAACTTACAAAATGGAAAAAAATGTTTCAAATCATATACTGGATAAGGGCCTAATGTTCAGAATATATTTTTAAAAATCCTACGATCTTGTCTAGGGCATAAGATCTCGTTGCTTTGTCCAGGTCAATGTGATGCCCCGATATATCCCAGGGTAATCTGGGCAGTAAATAAAAAGTATTTGCAAAATCCCCTTGGGGAGCTAGGGAGAAAGGAAGAAATATCCAGCTTCCCCATTTGGAGAATTCCTGATATTCTCACAAGTAGCAGGGACAGCCAAATCAATAGGCTGAGCCCTCAATCTTGGGGTTTGTCCCTGTGAAACTTATTCCTGAAAAGGGTAAGCTAAGCCTACTTATAATTATGCTTAAGAGTCACCCCCAGAGAACCTCTTTTGTTGCTCAGATGTGGCCTCTTTCTCAAAGACAACTCAGGAGCTGAACTCACTGCCCTTCCCACTTCATGGGTAATGACTCCCAGGGGTGTAAATCTCCCTGGAAACGTAGAACAAAACTCCCAGGATGAGCTACAACCCAGCATAATGGGACTGAGAAAGACTTTTTGACCAAAAAGGCGAAGACAGAAATGAGATAAAATAAAGTTTCAGGGGCTGCAAGATTTCAAACAGAGTCAAGAGGTCATCCTGGAGGTTATTCTTATGCATTATATAGATATCTGTTTTCAGTTTATGATGTACTGGAGTGGCTGGAGGGAAGTACTTGAAACACAGTTGAGCTGTGTTCCAGTAGCCTTGATTCTTGAAGATGACTGTATAATGACACAGTTTTTACAATGTGACTGTGTGATTGCAAAAACCTTGTGTCTTACGCTCCTTTTATCCCAGGGTATGGACAGATGAGTAAAAGAAAATTATGGACAAAAAATAAATAAATAATAGGGAAGACAAAGGGTAAAATAAATTGGGTAGATGGAAATACTAGTAGTCAATGAGAGGAAGGGGAAAGGGGTATGGTATGTATGAGTTTTTATCTTTTTTCTTTTTCTGGAGTGATGCAAATGTTCTAAAAAATGATCATGATGATGAATACACAACTATGTGATGATATTGTGAGCCACTGATTATATACCATGTATGGACTATATGTATGTGAAGATTTGTCAATAAAAATATTAAAAAAAATAAACAGACAAAAAACTCCTACAATTCAACAACACAAAGACAACCCAATTAAAAAATGGGCAAAACACCCTAAAGAACACTGAGGGCAATATATAAGATTCTACAAAGGTTCCATGCATTAGAGTAACTTTCCAGAAACCTACAGCCTCCAGATGGGTCCCTAGACCAGTTAAGTCCTGAAACCGAGAGGGCCCAACCTCTCCAGAACATCAGCTAGTTCCATCTCCCTATCCCATATTGTTGACAGCCCTTTCCAACATGAAAAAGTTAGAATGGACATAGCCCAAATGCCTCAAAAGAGAAGGAGAAAGATCAAAAGTGATGGTGGAGTTATATAGAGAAGGTTGGGTTTACCAAAAGAGTATGAGTGCTGAATCATTATATTGATATTTCTTTTAGACTCGGTATCTTAGAGCAGCTAGAAGTAAAAATCTAAAATCGTGGAATTGTAACCCATACCAAATTCTAAAATTGCTCTACAACTAATTGTCATGATGTGCTTTGAAATTTATTGCTTTTTTTGTATATATGTTATTTTTCACACACAAAAAAGTCAATTGTGATGATAAAAAAATACTTATTCCTTCTAGCCTCCTATATTCTGGAGCAGCTAGAAGGAAAAATCTGGAGGATGGTATTGTGGCCCATAACGAAGCCTGGGATCTGTCCTGTAACTACTTGTTGAAGAGTGCTCTGAAAACTATCGCTTTTTCCTTTGCTTTGTATGTATGTTATATTATACAATAAAAAAAGTTTAAAAAAAAATGGGCAAAGGACTTATATAGATTTTTCTTCAAAGAAGATATACAAATGGACAATAAACACACGAAAAGATGTTCAACATCATTAGCCATCTGGAAAATGCAAATTAAAACTACTATATGATAGTGATCACCTACAAAGATGGATAAAATTAAAACAAACAGAAAATAGCAAGTGTTGGAGAGGATGCAGAGAACTTCACCAATTCACTGTTGGTGGCGATGTAAAATGGTGCAATCACTGTGGAAAGCCATATGGCGAGTCCTTAAAAAGCTAAATATGGACTTAGCATTTACAGGGCAATCCCACTTTTAAGTACATACCCAGCCGAGAGTGAAAATAGGGCCACACACAGATACTTGTACACTAATGTTTATAGAATGATTATTCTCAATAGCTAAAAGCTGGAAACAACCCAAGTGCCCATCAACAAATGATCATATAAACAAAATACAGTACATGCACACATTTGCCCAAGAGAAAAAATGAAGTTACGAGACATGCTGCTACATGGAAGAACCCTGAAAACATTATACTCAGTGACGTAAATAAGACACATAAGGGCAAAAATTGTGTATCACTTAAGAGAGATGATAAGATGAGAAGTTCCTGGGGATGGAGATGTGCAAAGGGAGGGGGAATGGTGAGTTTGTACAAGTAAAAAAATAAATAAATAAACCCATTTCTGGAAATGAGAAACAAAAATAACCACACATTAAATAAATAAGGGAAATTACAAAATCCTTAGAGCTGAACACTGAAAGCCCTACACATCTAAACTGGGGGGATACAGCTGAAATGAGATTTAGAGAGACATTTATAGGTGTGAATACACATAGAAATGAGTTAAACATTCAAGAAGCTAGGAAAGGAGCCAAAAATGTAAATCCCTTAAGTCAAGGGAAAAAAACAATAAATAGCTCACAAATACAGCCATCATTGACAAAACTAAATATTGGTTCTGTGAAAAGACTCAAAGTAATTTTAGGAACAGAAGAGTCACTAGCATTTGAAAATCCCAGGTGAAGTTCATAAACTTCTGTAAACCTAAAATACAAGAGACACAAATACTGTCTACCTTATACAAGTTTTCTTGAAAAATTCAGAAAAAATAAAGAATCTATCCAACTCATTTTATGAGGCTAGTAGAACCTTGATATCCTAACTCAATAAGAAGAGAACATGAAAAAAATATTATAGGGCAAATTTATTTATAATTACAAATGCAAAATCTGAATTATTATCAACTGAGTACAATACTGCATGAAAATAAGTAGACAGATATTTTGCTATCAGCTAGTGTTCACTGCAGAGATGCAAAAGTAGTTCAACATCAGAAAATCTATTAATGTAAGTCACCTCATTAAAGAGTGAAAAAAGAAATTTTGAACTTTTCTACTGAATGGATGCAATAAAAGCATCTGCCAAATTGAAAATATCTCTGAATACCAACTAGAAGGGAAATTCCCTCATTTTGATAAAAGTTAACTAACAATACCAATAGCAAACATCATACTTAATGGAACAAGGCAAATGTGCCAGCAGTAACATTACTGGGGCTGTTCAACAAATAGTAAGGATCCTGACTAAAAATAAGACAGACAACAGAAAACACTGAAATTATAAGGACTGGAAGAAGAGAATTTGTCCTCACATGTAGATGACACCATTAGCCACACAGAAACCTCAGGAAACTAATAGGATTAATTTTTATAAGTTCTTCAAAATCACAATGAGAATATATAACCTGTATCAACAAAAGACAAATGTAATCTATACCAACAAAAAAACAAAATTACCAGGAAATAATCTAAGGAAAATGTACATGTTCTCTATATTAAAGAACAGAAATAAAAACCCTGAAAAATTTTCAATTTTTTTACTTTCTATGCTCCTAAAATTATCTAGCAGTGTTTTCAGAGAACCAGTATTTAGTTTTGTCAATGACTATGGGTACTTGTTAGCTATTTTACTATCTCCTCCTATTTACAGATAGGACAAATTAATATTATAAAGATGTCAATTCAAAGCAATTACAATGAAGATCTAAACAGTATTTCCAGAGAATTTGAGAAAACAATTCTCAAATTCATATGGAGGACTAAAAAGGTCCACAAATAGCCAAGACAATTTTGAAAAAGAGTTAAGAAGTCGCCCTATTTGAAAATAAGATATATAATAAAGCCATAATAATGAAAACAGAGTGGTACAGCTACTAACAAATAATCAAATGCACAGAACAAAGCAACCAGAAACAGTTCTGTCTATATGTCAGCTTGGTATATGACAGAGTTAGACTCTTATATCAGTGGAGGAAAGGATGGATTACTAGACAGACCACGTTGGGAAAACTGATTATAAGTAGAAAAATAATGTCAGGTCCCTACTGGATACCATACACAAAATTCCAAATGTATCAAAGACCTAACTATGAAAGGTAAAAATGGAAGAAAATGAGGAAAATTAGATAAACGTTCTCCTAAAAAAGCACATGGTAAGTTGACTGAAATGAAATACACTAAAATGGATACCAACAGGGAGGAGAGGAATAGAAATAGTAATAGTGGATGAAAGAGAGGAAAAAAAAAAACAAAAAAAGGTCTTGATGGTGGCAATGATGACAGAAAGCTATGAACTGAGGAGTCTGAGTAATTTAATTTTATATATCTAGGTTCAACAAAAAAAACAGGTAAGATTCAGTCATCAGACTTGAATTGCCATTCCAGCAGTCTATTATAAATAAGGAACTAAACTGACTGGAGGCATCAAGAATGTAATGTATTTGTATTCTGCATATATATATTTCTAATTCAGCCTCCCAGCTACTTTATTAATTCTGTCCTTCCATAAGACCACCAAACCTGTAACAGGCACAAAAGTCCACTAAATGATCTACCCTCTTGTATGTTCTATAGCAATACTTTCCTCCTTTGTATGCTATTTATGGTACTTTTACTAATTTATTGGGAAGCATCAAGGCATCAAGAAAAGAATATTGGACTGGGACCCAGAAGACCTAGGAACTAGTCTAAACTCTACCGGTGACTCACTATGAGACCTGGCCAAATTATTTTCCCTTTTTGAGGCCCAGATTCATCTTCTGAATAAAATTCAGGTACTGAATTTCAAAATGAAATTATCCAAATACTAATGATCATAATGTTTGTCATTTCAGTTTCAGTCATCAGACCTGAAGGATATCAAAGAAATATAAATACATGTATAAAGAGGCTATATTGAGAGGTTGAAAACCTTTTTCTAAACCCTGTCAGTACTCAGTAGTGATAGAATACTTCTCTCTAAAACTATTCCCTTGTCTCTTAATTTTTATACTTTTCCTTTCTTTATCCTTTTGTGCTGATTTCTGGAAGCATACCTTAGCTACATTTTCCTAACTACAGAAGAAAAGGGAGCATTTTTTTCCCTAGGAAGGGAAGAAGCTCTTTGTACCAACAGCAACTTTGGGCCCAGTCAATGAATATCAACTGGCTAATCTAAGGGAGATTTTCCAATTTAAATACTAAAACAAACTAGCAATTTTATATCCAGGCTATTTTAATAACAACAATACTCTCAGAATGCTACCTTTGCAATTTTATATTTCAAGAGAATAACGGCTCAATTTTAATATAAATGCATCTATATTTGATTTCACAGTATTACTGGAGGTAGGGGCTGGAACAAATAGACATACCAATTCTTTTATTCGTTTTCTGTGTCTACTATGTGGATTGTTCAAATGACTGGTAAGATCAAATATTGTTGGTATAGCATTATCTCGAAGAACTGTCCTATAAGGACTCTGAAAAAGAAAAGTATGTTAGTGATTCAGAAATTCCTTAAGAATGTATTATGCATTAATCAAATTCCATATTAATGATTTCCCCAGCAATCCTTCAACCCTAGCTCTAAAACACAGAGACTTACAGAATTTGATATTATCAATTCAGGTCCACCAATTATTTCTAACTCTTTCTGCATTTGCCATTCCAGCAATCTAGTATAAATTTAGGAACTAAACTGACTGGAGACATAAAAAAAATAATGTATTTGTATTCTGCATATATTTCTAATTCAGCCTCCCAGCTACTTTATTAATTCTGTCCTTCCATAAGACCACCAAACCTGTAACAGGCACAAAAGTCCATTAAATGATCTACCCTCTTGTATGTTCTATAGCAATACTTTCCTCCTTTGTATGCTATTTATGGTACTTTTACTAATTTATTGGGAAGCATCAAGGCACCAAGAAAAGAATATTGGACTGGGACCCAGAAGACCTAGGAACTAGTCTAAACTCTACTGGTGACTCACTATGAGACCTGGCCAAATTATTTTCCCTTTTTGAGCCCCAGATTCATCTTCTGAATAAAATTCAGGTACTGAAATTCAAAATGAAATTATCCAAATACTAATGATCATAATGTTTGTCATTTCAAGCATTACACCATCTTCCATATTTTGCTACAACCCAGTCCCTTATTCAGTAACACTGTTTTAAGCAATAAAAGCCAAAAAACAATGATTTGATGACCAAGTTAAATTTTAACACATTATCACTAAACTTCTAAAATAAAAATTGATTTATGGGTCACCCGAAATATCTCCCATACTACAAGTGATATACATAACTACTACACTTCTGCAAATACTAAACCAGGTATTTCAAAATTCCCTTCTAGTTCTAATGATCTTATCACTAAAGAATGATCATTCTCTACACTAACCTCTGTTAACCTAATCCAACCTGTCTAAAATGCATACTTAGTTGTTTGTTTTCCACAGCCAGCCCAGAGGAAGTCAAGTAAGAAAAGGGAGAAAAAATAGTTGGATAACTATTCCTATATTCCTCAGTTAGTCCAAAGAAACGTCTTTAATTTCTTCTTTGATAAAGACTATGCACACTTCATTTAAAACTTTCCTGGAAGCAGTGATTGCTTCAAATCCAACTATTAAAGTGTATTCAAAGAATGTACTAAACAATATCTCTTAAGTTTTTTCACCTGGAGAAAGGAGGCTGGGAAGACAAGAAGGAAAATATTTATTTATAAATAAAATACATTATTTGGGATTTTATCCAAGGAGTTATTAAACATTCATATTTGGGAAGATTTTCTATTTAGATTCAGTATTTTCTAGTTCAGTTTGCTGTCTCTTAGAAAAAACAAAGAAGAAAATCTGGTTTCTTAATTATACTCAGGTTCTAGTGCTGGGCCAATAATCCTGAGTCTACTGGGGAGTTTGAATCAGGGTTTGATCAGGAACACATTCACTGAAGGGGGCAAAAATTAATATCCAAAGCTTCCAATCTTTCCCACTGTGCAAACACCTCAAAAATAAGTAAGCACACACCACACACACAGTCAGCTCTTGATATCTTACCAACTATTAAATAAGGAATGGAGAAATAAAACATTAAACTGAATCTTAAAAATTCAAAGCAAATTAACTTGTACTTGCAAACAGAGCTCAAGGATATTAAGACAAAAAACAGAATATATGAATGAAAAACATGTGACTTTTTATAAATCTTTATAGGTACACATCTCAAAAAAAGGCTATCTTCAATTCATATCTATGCTAGTTTTTACTCAGTATCAAGAGTTAATCTTTAATTGCTGAATTAGGTATTGAGCATACAGCAGTGCTCTTATTCTAGCATCAAAGATAATAAAACATTTGGTTTTGGTTCAACTAGTCATGATGTTTACTGGGATCTTAAATGCCAAACTAATGAAGCCAAACCAGTTAAACACTGGATATAGAATTCAAATAATCCAACTTTTCAATAGCAGTACCTTCTTCTACATGTATGGAAAGAATATTTGCTTTCATTAAGATTAATTTATTCAAAAGATTGAAGAATTATTTCAAAATTTAAAAGTAAAAATAGGTCATCTTTCTATTCTATGCGATTAAACAAGAATACAAGTGTGAACAGTATTTAAATTTCTCTTATTAATCTGGCTGGAATTACCTAATTAAGAGACCATATTTATTACTAATGTTAAAAATGCATGTGGCTTGTGCATTTAAAATAATAATTTGGGATATTTTTACTTAATGTCAAGAACATAAAAGTAGCTTGCCTTTTAATCATATGAAAATTTTATTTTGGTTGATCATTACCCTCTTAACAAAGCAAGGTAAAAATATCCCTCAAATATTCGTGATTAAACTGTTGAACCGGAATTGGCTCACCTCCCAATGACTTCACAAGTATCTGCTTCAATTAATTTTGAGAAATAAAATAACCCAATCATTCTTTAGTTTTCTGATGCCTCTGCATAATGTATCTGAAAAAAATATCAAAATAAATTGCTGCATAACATATATAGTGTACCATCTACAAATTAGTTTATGTCTATACCAATATCTGAGATGATACATTAGTTATACGTAAACAAGAATATATAATTTGCTTACAAAACTGGGTTCCTTAGTAGTCATTAAAATGTTTCAAGTCTGTTTCTTTTCAATGGAATCTGCCCTATCTGTGCCTTTTATGAATCACAGCAATAATAGAATCAAAGAGGGTTAAAAATATTAGATCTCAGAAATTATATGATCTAATCTCATTAGGAACTTGGGCCCAAAGAGGGGAAGTGACTTGACCAAACTCACACAGTTAACAGTAGTTAGGCTGAGAGACCCAGGTCTTGTTGTGAAATTGCAAATTATTGATGGAAATGCTTTTTCATATTACTTGCATGGTTTATTTCCTGCTGTGGTATCTAGCCTATAAAAATGAAGAATTGGTTCTAACTATATACAAAACATGAGAACAAGATCTCCATTTCTAGATGAAAATTTCACTCACAAAAAAGCTCTAGAAAAACTACTCCAAATAAAAACACCAAATTTATCTTAAGTAAACATATACTTTAACAATAATTTCAAATTTTCTGGAGTTACACAAGTTTAAAAAATGGTTACCTCTGGTAAGCAGAAAAGGGAACAGAAACAGGAGGTAAAAAAACAAAATCAGGTTTTAAGAACAAAACAGATACTATTCAGCTCAAATCTGTCTTCATCTTTAAAAAAAAATGCGGTGGATTATTGGGATGCTTCCAACATTAATATATAAGTATTTTCATTTCCAACCAGACACTGAGTGAATAAGAGAGAGAGAGAGAAAGAGAGAGAGAGAGAGAACAACAACAAAAACCAATTCCTGCTATTACTTACAGTTCTACAGATCATAGAAGTCTCAAAGTGTTTGGCACATAACCGATAATGTTTATTTAGCTGATCGGGTGTTTTATCTTCCAAGTCTGCTCTCCTACAATTCTCCACCCACTTCTGGCATCTACAAATAAAGCCAAAACAGAATCATGGAATATGAAATCAACACTGATATTTCAATATTCAGTTTTAAGGCAAATATATATTTGAGCAACAGAATCCCTCTACCCCAAGAACAAAACATAATTTGGAAAAATTTATTAATCACAAACTGAGATTTGGGAGAGACCTTAGAAATCATCTAATGCAATCCTTTAATTACAGAGAAGGTTAAGGAGCAGCTTGCTCAGGGTCATGTACCAACCCAGTGGCAAAATGAGGACTTAAACCTAGGTCTTCCAAATCCCAGGACATCCAAGCATCACAGAATCCTCATTTATCAGCAGTACAAGCAAAAATGCTACATAACCATGGGATCAATGGCCTAAAATCCCTATCAGTATTTTGTTTGCCTAAGCAAGCAAATAAAACAACACTGTCATTGTAGAAAACTAGCAAGTACCTATTCTATAAATAACTATGAGTTTCTTATGGAAGGATGAAGGCTGTATTCATTGGCCTTATTATGAACATGATTTATTATCTACAATAATATGCACAGATCAGATTACAAGTTCCATGAATGCAGTGACTGTGTTTATTTAATCTAACACATAGTAAGTATTAAAGATAGTGAACAAGATAAATTCCATGCCCTCTTGGTACTTAAATATGTGCAGGAAAACAAATAATAATAATAATAATAGATAATGCTTACTTAACACTTACTATGAGCCAGACACTCTTCCAAGCCCTTTCCATAGGTGGGTATACTATTATAATAGCCCTTTTGCAGATGTTAAGTACTTTACTAAAGGTCACAACCAGATCTTTCCTTCACTCCTCAAGTCTCTAAGAATAAAATTTCTGCCATGGATAAACAGTGTTACAAACTTGAAAACATATTCATTTTATAATTACCTCATAGTAATTTTTCTATGTATTAATATTACTGTCCACCCTCCATACATACATACCCTAACATTTGATTCCCTCTACTCTAAATATGTAAAACCATGATGAAATGTTATGATTTTCAAACTTAAACTAAAACCACACCCAAACCATATAGCATTTCATTCAACCAAGTATTACTGCACCACAGTAACAATGCATAAAACAGACACACTATAATCATATTTTACATATGTTTTAATGCCTAAGTACTTATAAAAACTGCCTCATTATAAAATAACTTGCCATACTGCTGCAGTTAAGTTGGTCTTTAATTCTGGAGACCTTCCACACAGATCATTACTATCTATATTATCTGTGAACTAAACTAAAGCAGCTTTCTGATACCATTAACAACTCAGACTCAAACAACCAAGAACAGAGAGCCCAACTCTTAAACTATACCTTTGTTTTCCATATGAAATACGGAACTAGGAATAAATCTAATGAAAAGTGTGTATGGCCTCTATTTAAAAAATAAAAATAGAAAGAGACAAACAAATGGGGAAATATACAAGTTCACAGATCAAGACACTGAATTCTAAATATATCAACTCTCCCCAAACTGATTTACTAATTCAATACAATCCCAATCCCAACAAATTCATGCATGTGTGTGTGTGTGGGTGCGTGTGTGAGTGTGCTAGGTGGGGGTGGGGGGTCAAGGAGATGACAAGATGATTCTGAAACTTTTTTAACGGAAATTCAAAGGACCAAGAATAACCAATTGGGGGTGGGGTGGGGAGGAAAATTGGAAGAATTATACTACCAGGTATTAAGACTTATTATATTACTCATTAAGACAGTGTGATGTTGGCAGGACAGAATAATTGAACAAAATAGAGAACTATGGATATTTAAGACAAAGTAGCATTGAATAACAACAGTGAAGATGGATTTTTTTTCAATAGTTAAGGGTCAGCTGGATATCCATATGAAAAAAATGAATCTTGACCCCTACCATCACACCATACACAAAAATGAACTCCAAGTGAACTGTAGCTCTAAATAAAAACAGTAAAACAGAAAAGCTTCTAAAAGATAATGCAGCCAGTAGATGGAAACAATCCAAGTGCCCATCAACAGACAAGTGGAAAAACAAAATGTGGTATATACATATGATGGACTACTATGCGGCAGTAAGACAAAATGATGCCCTGAAGCATATGACAACATGGATGGACCTTGAGGACATAATGCTGAGTGAAATAAGCCAGACACAAAAAGATAGATACTGCATTATTTCGCTATTATGACCTTGGTAAAGGCAAACTCAAAGGTTTAGAATACAGAATACAAGGGACGTAGAGATTACACGGAAGCTAGAGATGGGTAAACGGTTAGCTAATGAGGCTGAACTTAAAGGTAAGGGAATGGATAGAAGTGAAGGCAGCTCATTAGTGGGTCTACAGGTAATACTGCCATATTGAACATGATTGAAAGGCATTGTATAGAGCCTTGTATCCCACTGATTAACATTAGAAATATAGGTAAGTTCTTTCATGAACTATTTCAAAGGTATGAATCTTGTACAGAGTGAATAATAGAGCAGTATGGGGGAAAACTGCTACTGCATGCTATGGGCTATGTTTAACAGGAAGATATCAATAGTACCACAGCAATATCAGGAGTAAATAATTGAGGGGGGAGGGGAAGGACAAGAGTTAAAGGGAGGTTTGGATTTTCTACCCGGTAAGGGTGTGTTTATCGGTTATATTTCTCTTGAGAGCAATGAAAATTGTCTAATATAGAGAGTGTTGATGATTATACCACTAAGTGAGGATAATATAAGACATGGACTGTTGACTTTGGACATTATACATGATGCTCAATGGATGGAGGAGGTTGAAGGATATACTAAGAAGTAGAATGGCAAGTTGTGGTGTATACAGATGATGGAATATCGTGCTGCTACAGAAAGGAATGAAATCATGAGGCATGCAACATTGTGAATGAATCTGTGGGACATTATGATACAAAATAAACCAGAAACAAAAGAGCAAATACTGTATGGTCTCATGTAGAAAATACTTATAAGAAAACTGGGGCCGAGATTATAGGCTCTTGTAGCAGACTACATTTAGTCCGGAGCAGTAACTGTTATTTGTTAGATTTTGAGAGGCCATGCTATATATGTATAACGTAGTATTTCCCTGGAACTTGGGTTACCTGTGTGACTCAGAGTAGGAGTTCTACAGGTCTGAAATTCAGCATTGCCACAAATAACAACTGTTAAAGAAATTGAAAGGTTTCAATTAGAGATAAGAATGAAGCCGATCAGGTCTAGACTAAGAGATAAGGAGGTCACTGTCTGCATTTTAGAACTTTACCTACTTTACGAGACCAAAGGAAGAAAGGTTTATTTTGCCCAAAACCTAAATTTTCTGTAGCACATAATCTACCTCAACCTGTTTGGACAGATCATTTAAACAATAAATACATGGAGTCCAGAATGGGAATGAGGACTTGTAATTCTGTTTAGCTTAATGGAAGGTCCTGATACATCCCAGAGTATGTTGAGCAGAAAATTAAAAAGTATTGGCTGCTAAATCATTATATTGATATTTCTTTTAGTCTCCAGTATCTTAGAGCAGCCAGAAGTAAAAACCTAAAATTGTGGAATCATAACCCATATGAAACTCTGAAATCTGTTCTACAACTAATTGTTGCAATGCGCTCTAAAATCTATTGCTTTTTGTATATATGTTATTTTCACAAAAAAGAAAACAAGTCTATTTGTGATGATAAAGCATATATATTCCTTCTAACCTCCAGTTTCTGGAGTAGCTAGAAGGAAAAATCTGAGATGACAGAATGGTAGCCCATGACAAACTCTGGGATCTGTTCCATAGCTACCTGTTGAAGAGTGTTTTTTTTTCTTTCTTTGCTTTGTATATATGCTATATTATACAAAAAAAAAAAAAAAAAGTATTGGCAAAGTCCCTTGAGGGATGAGAGAAAAAAATGTGGAACTATTAAGCTTTACTGCATGGAAACCCCTGATACTGTCTCAAATATTAGGAACTCCCAAGTCAATAGGCTAAGTCCCTGATCTTGAGGCCTGTTCTTGTGAAGCTTATTTCTGTAGCGAAGAAGCTAAGCCTACCTATAGGCATGCCTATGAGTTACTTCCAGATGACCTCTTTTGTTGCTCAGATGTGGCCTCTCTCTCTAAACCCAACTCTGCAAGGAAAATTTTTACCTTCCCCCCTACCTGGGACATGACATCCAGGGGTGAAAGTCTCTCTGGCAACATGGGACATGACCCCTGGCCCTGGCATCGTGGATCAACAATGCCTTCCTAACCAAAAGGGGGGAAAATTGTAACAAATAAGGTATCAATGGCTAAAAGAGTTCAAATAGAGCTGAGAGGCTACTCTTATGCAAGCTGCAGCTAGATATTACTATTTATCAGGGTTTGCCAAACCCCAACCAAAACCATTCCTGCCAACCTTAAAGAAAACCTAGGGCTTTATCTGAGATTCTACAAAGGTTCCATGTACTAGGATTACTTTCCAGCAACCTACAACCTCCAGATGGGTTCTTAGGACAGATAAGTCCTGAAACCCGGAGGGGCCAACCCCTCAAGAACGTCAACTAGTTCCATCTTCTTATCACATATTACTGACATGTCTTTCCAACATGAAAAAGTCAGAATGGGCATAGACCAAATACCCCTAAAGACTGGGAGAAAGATCAAAGGAAAAGGTGGAATTATAACTGAGAGCACAGGATTTAACAAATGAGTAAGACTGCTGAATCAATATATTGATATTTCTTTTAGTCTCCAGTGTCTTAGAGCAACTAGAAGGAAACATCTAAAATTATGGAACTGTAACCCATACCAAATTCTGAAATCTATTCTATAATTGTTGTGATGTGCCTTAAAATTTATTGCTTCTTTGTATATATGTTATTTTTCACAATTTAAAAAAATAAAAGATAATACAGGTAGACCATCTTCATGATCTTGGAGTAGACATTTCTTCAAGAGAGCAGTGGAAAACACAAACTGTAGAGGAAGAAATGAACAAAATAGACTACTTTAAAGTTAACAACTTTTCTTCATTAAAAGATGCCATTAAAGAGAGTAAAATGGCAGCCCACAAAATGGAAGAAGTTATTTGCAATACACATATCCAACAATGGACTCATTTTCAAGATATATTTAAAGAACGCCTACAAATAATCAGACAACACAATATAAACTTGAACAGGCACTTTACATAAAAAGTTACCCAAATGGCCAACAGATAAATGAAAAGATAATAATTAAAAAACAAAAAATACTTCCATTATTCGTCAGAAAAATACTAAAACCACAACAGAATAGTACCACATACCCACAAGAATGACTACAAGGCAATGGGGCAATATCAAGAGTGGGTGAGAAGGTGAAACAACTCTGTCCATCAACAATAAAAGGATAAATTGTGGTATATTAATTCAGTATAATACTATTTGGCAATGGGAATGAATGAACTACCTATGATCTCACAACCATAATGTTAAGCAAAAGAAGCCAGGAGTGCATGCTTATGATTCTTTTATTTCAAGGTCAAGAATAAGCAAAACTCATCTATGGTGACTGCACACAAAACAGTTAATACAACAGTCCCGAGACTGTCCTCCTTTGAAAGGCCTGCTTGCAAAGCTGGTCCTTGCTGGGGTCTAGAAACTTGGCTGGTAAAAAGTTCCCTACCTGATATAAAATTTCCCCTAACTGTGCTAACCAGAGGGTGCCTATGTGATTGGCCTCACATTCTCTCCTTAATCAATTCCAAGGAGGTTTCTGCTCTACTCCATCAATGAAACCGCTCTAGAAGATTACTAATAACTGACTTCCTACCAAATCCAATGGTCACTTTTCTGTCCTCATCTTAATTACCCTTTGAAGACCATTCAACCATTCAGTGACCACTCCTTTTCTATTTTTCTACAATGGCATCTTCCCACTGTAGCATTCTAAAAACGTATTCTAAGGGACACCAGTAAGGGAACTGTTTCACTAAAATAAAAAAGGCTCCATGATTAAATAAGTTTGGGTAATATTACATATTATATCCTAGTCTTGGGATTTTTGATTCCCTGGTTGGACCGTGGATCTTTCCATGCCTGCTATGGTCATCTATAAAGCAAAGACCACCTCAAAACTTATTATGAGAGTTAAATGAAGCAATATAAATAAAATACTTAGTTCCTTGCATATAGTACATGCTATATAAGTATGATTATTATAATTCAGCACTGTTTGGAGGATTAAAATGAGATGATATAAAGGTACTTAAGATCATATTTTACAGCAGTGATTCTTGAACTGTATAGTCACAGAACCCCTATACACGCTTAACTTATTGAGGACCTCCAAAGAGCTTTTGTTTATGTGGGTTTAGCTATCACTACTTATTATGGTAGGAATTAAAACTGAGGAATTTTAAAAATATTAACTCATTAAAAGCAACAATCTTACTGCATGTTAAAATAACATTTTAATGAAAAATAACTTTTCCAAAACAAACAAAAAATGACATTTTTCCATTTTTGCAAATCTTTTTAATGTCTGCGCTTAAGAAAGACAGGTAAGATTCTCACATCTACTTCTGCATTTAATCTATTGCCACATGTTGTTGTTGAGGGGTATATGAAGAAAAGCTGGCCTCACAGTGATACGCAGTTAAAAGGCTATAAAAATATTCCTCCATTTTCCACTTAATTATGGATGTTCCTCTGATACTACACCCAAACTCCACAAGTGGTGCTTGCTTAATGATTAGCTGAAATGTGAAATCTGAAACAAGATCAATGAGCCTTTTCATACTATTGTGTTAAAAAAAAACCATTGGTCTATCTTGAACTTTGAATAATGTTTTATCCATGCCTGTCTTCATAAAATCATGTATTAGTCTGGAAAATATTGATTCAGTGAGTTATGTAGACCTTCCAAATGTTGGCACATTTCATTACACAATATTAAAAAAAAAACCTACATCATCCATATCACCACTATCACATCAGAAAAGTCCATACATATTAGAAAGCTGTCAAGCCCATGGTGACGCATATAAGTTTCCCCAAATACTGCAATTTTCACTTAAATACTCAAATGTCGGTTTTTTCCCCTGAAGGTGCAGGCTTACTTCATTCATTTTCAAGAAAATGTCTACCAAACTTTCAGATCTGAATAACCACACTTAGAAAACTCTAGAAAATACAATACACACGCTCACATCATATAGTATGCAGTCCCTGAAAAAAAAACATATATTATGCAGCCCCTGAAAAACTCCACTGTACACCCCTGACAGAGTGAATGAGAATGAAAAAGGCAAAAATGTCTTAGTGTTATTATGAAAATGATTTTGGCTTTGTAGACTCATGAGTCTCTGGAAAACTACCACTGTCTTACAGTTTACAAGGTAAAATACACCAACTCTCAATTAACTTCAATTAAACTACTAAAACAATCTTGGAAGACTTCACTTCCTCATTGGCTGATTGCAACAGATTGCCTGAGAAGGAGGAAAAGGGATTCAATCACCCAATCCACTATAATTAGAACAATACATTAGCTCCACTTGTCTCTTCACCTGGCTTGGGAATGAGGGTACAGCCACTACTGGAAGCTGCCTCAAGTTCCTGCCAAGCCTTGAGCAATCAAGATTTATAGTTTCTTTTGTTTTGTTTTTTTACTTTAATTTTATGTAATCTATGACCTCTTTGCCCACTGCCCCAAACTGAATTATTTTGCTTAAAAAAAAAAAGCAAATTAATGGCACTTTTCTAAACTAATTACATTGTTGAATTTTTAATTATTTCTAAATACCTATGTCTTTTAAAATGTCCATGGAATTTATAAAATGATGAAAGGAAAATGAACTATTTAACAGCACTAAATATATTTATCTTCACTAATTAACAACGTTAATTTTTGAAGAAAATACAAGTTGGTATTCTTCTATAATAAACCTTTCCTTCAATCTATTTATCAGGGAAAAAAGAAATAAGTATTAACTAATGACTCTAAAAATAGTTATTAATTCAATAAATACCTCGGGAAACTACTTTGTTACAATTAACTCCGCACAGTGAAAAAGAAACTGTCCAAAATCAACAGAACTTGAAGGAGATCTGGTTTGGATAAAGAGCTAAGAAAAGTTCATAACTTAATCCAGAAATATTCAAAGGATTTTAACATGAAAAAGGGCAAAGACTTGCTCAGTGTGGCCCTGGAGACAAAACTAGGACTTCTAAAGCATAAATTATAGGAAGGCAGTTTGCCATTCAATTCAAGGAAGAAGTTTTAAGCTGTCCAGAATCCTCAGGTATTCCCTTACAAAGAAAACAGTGAACAATTACTGAAGGTGTCTTAATACAGGCAGATGCTCACCCAACTGGTATGCACAGTGCCTCTAAAGGATCTATGAATGCCTTGATAGTGGAAAACAAAATTGTGCCTGCACAATTATGTCAGATTCTCAAAGATGAGAGTGACCCAAAAAAGTCCCTAGAGGCCATAATCTCCTATACAGTGTAATGAAAAGCACATTCTCTCTACATACGAACACAAATGATTTATGTCTGAACTGACCAGTGGTGCCCTCTTATTATGCAAATGAAATATACTCTTAATGATGCCAGCAGGCAAAAATTTGGGGAAAAGGAAGATAATTAACGGGGTGAGGATGGGTCAGACTGAGATGTTCTTCCTGCTCTGCTCCCAGAGAACCCGGCAGCTATCACTCACTGTTCATAGCTAGTTCCTCCTCAAGGCTCTGATTTTTCAACACTGGGAATGTCCCTGGGTCCAATCCTCAAATCTACTCTCTGCTTCTCTCTGCTCTCTCCTTATGTAACTTTACTGGGTACTATGGCTTTAAACACCTTCTTAAAAACTGAGACCACCCATATTTACAACAACCTCTGAATTCAGAGTTGTATATCCTCCTGTATTCTCAAAACATTTATTCTTGAATATCTATTAGGCCTCTCAAACTTAACAGGTCCCCAAACAAACTTCTAAAATACCTCCACCAAACCTGCTCCTCCCAGTAATCCTTATTTCAGTAAATGCTCAGTTTCAAAATCTGGGAATTATCCTAGATTCTTTCTCTCACAACCTACAGTCAAACCATCAGCAAATCCTGTTGGCCTCACCTTCAAAAACAAATCTCAAATGCAACAATTTACCGTCTCCTCCTCTGCTAAACTGGATTATTGCAGTAGCCTTTTAACTGGTCTTCCCGCTTCTACCTTTTCTTTCCTATAATCTACAAGCAGCCAGTGATCATGTTAAGTCTTTCTTCTCAGAACCCTTCAATGACTTCCCATTTCACTCACAATAAATGTCATTGTGCTTTCCAAAACATACAATGTGCTACACAACATACAGACATAACTTTTGTGGTCTCATCTTTTCCCACTCCCTCCCTAACCCACCTCTGATAGTTGGTAATGCTGACTGTAACTCCACCAAGTATGCCCTGTCTTAGAATTCTGCATTTACTGTTTCCCCAGTTTGGAATGCTCTCCCCCAGATATCTCCATGGCTGATCTCTTCACCCACTTCTGGTCTTTAATCAAATTCACCTTCTTAGTGAGGCCTTCAATGATCACACTATTTAAACAGCAACTGTCCCTCCCCTGCTACTCCTTACTCTCCTACATTCCTACCCCACCTTTGTTTTATTTTTCTCCACTGTATTTATCACATTTATATTTCACTTGTCCATTCGCCCTCCTCTCCCCACTAGAGTGGACTCTCCATGAGGGCAGATATTCTGTCTGATTTGTTCATCTGTATCTTTCAGTGCTCTGAACAATGTCCAGCACACAGTATTGCTAATATAGGCCTTCAATAAATGTTTGGACTAATAAATAAAGAGCATGCTATACTACACCCCGTTTATACATCTGTCCCCTAATGGAGTGTGAGCGTCCTACAGGCAATGGCATTATCTCAATCAGCTCAAAATTCCTAGTACCTAATAAAAGTATTCGGCACCTAGTTTAAATGATCACCATAAAAGGCCTATGGTGCATCCTCAACCCTTCAAATACAGTCCCTGCGCTACGCTCCCTAAATATGTCAAGACGTGTAGGTTACCTCAAGAAAGAGATTTCAGTACCAATTCCCAGGTCCTCACGCGGGCACCCTCTAATCCCCACAATAACCTTGTGAGATAATGAATAACGATCACAACCAAAACTTGAGCCGTGCGGACGAGCCAGGAGGAAGGAGTAATTCTGACTTGATTTGAGCTCAAGGTAAGTGGCAGGACTCCAAACAGAAACACTATCCGGAAGGTAAAGGCAAGGAGAGGGAAGAGACCCGGTGACCACAACCACAGAGACCAAGACCCTCTTTTGACAGCTGAGAAAACTAAAGCTCAGAGAGAAAAGCTATTTGCCCGAGATCACACAGCAAGTTACCCAGGGCGAGAACCCATGTTATCTCGCCTCCGCGAGCTACCCTAGTTGCCTCTTATTTGGGGTGATGCCCTCAGCGCCGAGCCCCCGCCAACGCACGTGCTCCTAGGCGCCGGGCGCTCGGCTGCCCACTGCTAGCGGTGCGTTCTGCACTTTGGTCCACGCCTGGGTGGACGGCGCTGCGACCCCGAGCCTTGTCCCCCGCAGCCCACCCCGGGCAGGCAGTTGGTAGCGCGCACCGCAGAGAAGGGCCCCGGCTGCCAGTTCCAAGCCCGCTGCTTACCTGGTCGGGTCCCGCGGGAACCTGAAGAAGGCCAGGTCGGACTGCGTGCTCTTCCGCGTGCAGTTGGGGGCAGCGCAGAAGTTCGGCATGGTAGCCCGCCCGCCGGCCGGCCCAGTCCTCCCCTCCCCGCCTCCTCAGGGCAGCCCGCCAGCCCGTCGGGGCCGGGGAGGGGAGCCAGGCCGGCCGGCCGATTCTGCAGGGCCCGCGCGCCGGGGGGAGGGGCGGGCGGGCGAGAAGCCGCGAGGGGCAGGAGGGGCGCCACGGTCCGAGGCCGGGCTGGGGACGCGGCTCCACAGTGCTGTGAGCGGCCAGGAGGATTTACCGCCGCCGCCGCCGCTGGTGCACCTCCCGCCCGCCCGGGACGCTGCCGCCTCCTTCCCACAATGCACCGTGGCGCCCGGGGGTGCCCTCTCTTCCCTTAGCCTTCTTCCCCCGCCCCCTCCTTTCCGCCTACTTCTTCGCAAGCGGGTACACGCAAAGAGCGCGCCTGCCTGGGGTGTGGCGAGGCGGAGGCGTGGCCTGGCGCTGGACTGCCGCAGTTCGCCTGCGCAGAGTCTATCCCGCGCTGGGAGAGAATTGCGCATGCGGGTATGTCTCCCGGGACTCTAGGGCCGGCGAGCCTCTAGCAGCTCTGGTAGGTTTGTTGTGCGCGCGTTTCTGCAGTTCTGGGGTGAGCTTGAACGTTAGTTACGTCACCGTTTCATCTCTCCTTGCCTTCTTAAGTTGTTACCACTTAGGCTTCTATTGCAGAAATCACCATAGACTCAAAAGGGCCGCGAAACGAGACGACCTTGGTGGCTGGCTTGCAAGCTCCCGGGAGGACTGTCTTCACCGGTTGAACACAGACGTGGGTTGTGGATTTAATTTTCTTTGGCTTTGCAGCTACCCTTTGGCCCCGTTATCTTCTCAGAACTGGCCTCCCCACTCTCAGCTGGAAACTGAGGGTCAAAAACTCAAAAAAGCAATTACTGTGTCATCATAAAGTGATTAGAATAAATTTTCCGAGTGAGCCTTCCAGAGGAGCAAGAATAGCCTGTAGCCCTATAGCGATTGGCCCGTCTGTTTTCTCTTCACGGCCGTGGCCTATTAACATTCCTGTCTTAAGTGCCAAAATGAGTGACCGCTATTTAGAACAAAGGATTAGTATCAAATTTTGTGTGAAATTGAACAAGTCTGCAAGTGAGACCCACCACCTTTTAAAAGAAGCTTATGGGAATGAAGTTATGTCAAGGGCCAGGGTTTTTGATTGGCACAAGAGGTTTAAAAAAGGGAGGGAAGATGTTCGAGATGATGCCCGAAGTGGTCGTCCAGTCACCCACCGGACGGATGAAAATATCCAGAAGGTCAAGGACTTGGTTTCTTCAAATAGGCAATTAACTGTGAGGATGATGGCTGAAGAGTTAAATTTAGATAAAGAAACTGTTAGACTCATTCTGAAAGAAAACTTGAACATGAGGAAAGTTTCTCCAAATGTTATATCTGGCATTTTGAAGGATGAGCCTAAAGCTCGAAAGTGTAACTTTGGGTCTGATCTTTCAAAGGAAACTAGGAAAAATAGCTCGTGTGTAAGGAAAAAGATAAGTTCACAAACATGGAGTCATCTCCAAAGCGAAGCTGGTGGGGAAATGCTTCTGCCTGTGTCCCATCCCAGAATCCACTACCCTGCCAGCCAGCTTCTGCAGGCTTCATCTTCAGCAAGTTTTCCTGCCACAGTAGCTCAGGATTGGTTCACACCATGGTGAAAGGAATGCAAGGTTGCTGAACCTGAGCTAGGAAACTGCCTCACTATTCAGCATCTTCATTTGTTGCTTAACTATTTTCAGTCTTTTCTACCATAGGCCCCCTATGTGTCATGACCCTCCTAGTTACTCTTTGTTGGACTATTGCACTGTCTTCCTTGCTGTTCTCCAAAACTCGGAGGAACTCTTGTTTGTTGACTTCTGGTACTTACATGTTCTTGATTTATTTTGCTTAATAACTTTGGATCTCTTCACTGCCCAGACTTTAGCTTGCTGTGGCTGTCTTATTCCTTTGTTCCCAACATTCTGCCTCAGGTGATAATTCCAGTGAGAGGTGGGAACAGAACCTTTTGGAGTCTATATCTCTGTGCCCAGGGAGGCAAGCTCTTCTGGGAGGACTCTAAAAGAAGGCTTACAGTTCCACCAGCTTCAGTCAGTTCTTGAAATATGGTACAGAAGGCAGTGGTATGCTGACATATCCAGCCATGCTGGGCCTAAGGGCTAGTCCGACTCAAATGACTCAGTGGGAGCCCCTCAGAACTGAGGGAGTTGGCCTCCTATACTGATATACTCACAGACCTGCCCCTCCCAGAAGAGCTAGGTTTTTCATTTTATTTCTGTGCTTTGGACCACCACTCATTTTGGTATCCCCTCTGCCATAAGAGGAGGAGCTGTCCTAGAAAATGTAAATAAAGGGACCCATGCCCAGACTGTGATGTACAGAGAGGATATCTATACTCTAGACTTTGACTTATAACAGTCTGCAGTTTACCTGCTGATTCCCACACAGCAGTCTGGTTTTAGTGACTAGTGCTGATGTTATCAGGTGTGTGTTTGTTTTTTTAGTATCTTGCAATTTTTAGGATATGCTGGGCATTGATGATTTAAAGTTATGAAACAAGATCATTAAGGCTTTGGTATTACAGGCAAAGAAATTGAGGCTGTGGAGCTGGTAGGGGGTTGGTAGGGGCTCTGGGAGGTGGGTGAGCACAGAGGGGACAGTGTCACAGTCTAGCCCCAGCCCCGGTCATATGGCCAGTCAGACCCCTTTGTGGGCGGGCCGGACCCCCACACACTCCTTGTCTCATCTCACAGTCAACTTCTTTGTCATATTTGAAAAGTTTTCTCCCAAATGAGCAGGTGCCTTTCAGTGCCTCCTTTTAAGGAGGACTGAAAAACGATTGGCCCAACAGTTCCACACTAAGTTTTACCCCAAATACACTCCTGCTCCTTTGCACTAGGAGACTGCATGTACGTGCTCACAGTAGTGATGTCTGTAAGATTAGGTACAAATATATAGAGAAAGCCCTGGGGACACTTCAGAGCCAAGAAAAAACTGGGGAGGGGGGATCCTACTTCCTCTCTGAGCTCCCTCTTGAGTTTTCTTTCAGTCTCTTTTGAAGTTTGAAATACCCGTTAAGGGGATGCATCATTATATTTGGCCCAATACAAAATAAAGCCCTAAATCTGCCCCTGTAAAATGGCCAAACACTCGTTCAAGTAATAGTCAAGCTAACTTCCTTTATATATCTATAAAAATAATTTGCCATCCCTGGAAGCACAAAGCAGCCTTTGTTTTTACTTCCTTGCTGCAGCAAAACTTTGATTGTCCCAAATAAAATACCGTCATCTGCTAAAAAAGAAGATCACTAAGGGCTGGCTGGTCTTCATGGACGAGGTAGTTCTTGTACTAGATCCATAAGGAAGATTAAGACTCTTCAATTTTGAGGACAACCTGAAAGCTAGACCTTCTTCCACGAATAAAACTTGCGAGAAAACATTTGGACCCAGCAACTGCTCATAGGCTCAAACTACTTAGCAATTTCTAGACATTCTATTCCAGGATCAGCAGGTCTTCCTACATCAGGTGAGACCCTGCAATCACTTGCCACCACAGACACTGCATTTCAGTAACAAAATCCCCCTAACTAGCTATTGCAACTTTGTTTCTGAATTCATATTAATCCTTGCTCAGGCCCAGAGGTAACAGTTGCAATTTTATACTCCTGGGCTCAGGCCAGTATCCTACAACAGTACCTGTAGGCATAAGCTCTCCAAACTAACAGGGGTCCTGAGAGAACATATTTCTGGATGTTATTCTAGTCTTCTGAACAGAGCTGGAATGACCCTGCCAAAGATGCTGGCCCAACACCCATGTTAGAGTATAGGGCATCATGTTGGGCCAGACAGGGTTTGGATATGTAACAACTGGAAGCAAGTAATCAGGAGTGTGAATTCTTATTGTCCCGTGTGGTTATAATGAAGAGGGCTTAATACCTTAGATCATGCCTTGAGTAGTAGTTAGGTTGAACTACTTCCTGAACCCATTGCTCATTTTCAAGACTTCCCAGAAAATATACAGTGAAATTATAAGAAATCCTGGGATGCCTAAGATTTTTGAGAAGTAAAATTACCTCCTTAAAACTTACCCGAGCAAACCATTCACACATGGATGCTCAGGTCATTAAACCCAAAGGTAGAGGATGATCTAGGAGTAGCCCCAAACAGGAGAATTTTTATATAGTAGTACCCCTTATGCACCCACCCACCAAACCCATTTTATTACTGATGTGAATTTTGCCCTGGCCTGTACCTTGCGCAGTCCTTTGAGGTCCAGGTCCTATGGTCTCCTGGTTCCACCCGTATATCATGCCCCAGCCTCTTGCCCTGAGCTTTTCAAGGCCACCTATCAACTTATTCTCAACCAGTTTCCTTTTGCTCCTTTTCCTGGTACTTTTGGTTTTGGACCACACCTCCAATGGCTGCTTTGGGCCCCTTTGGTGATCCTTGAATTGCCCTTTGGGTTGATTTTCCACTCAACCCTCAACTCTTTTCTCCTCTGATGTTTAGATCCTTCTTCAGCTTCCCACCTGAAACCTTTATAGTCTTCTGTAAGGAAATTGTCTACTTTAGCCCCAAGTTGTCTTCCTTTCTCAAAAAGCAGGGTGGGGCAACATGGGGGAATGTGTTCTTGTTTTTTTTGTTGTTTTTTGTTTTTTATAAGGGGTATATGGAGGGGGGTCCTCTTCCATCCCTGGCCCTTAACCATCCATCTGTTCCACCACCCTGCACCCCCCAAAGGTAAAAGAGTGCAATTTGGTTACCTCTGGTATTCAAGAGTCATGAAACTTTCTCAGGTACAACATCAAAATCCCATTCTCTCAGCAACTGTTCTCTTCCCTGGCCAAAGAAGCTCTGCCTAATCATAGAAAATCAAGCATGGCTCTCTGTGAAAGTCAGAAGACTGGTCATCTGCAAACCTGGACCAAATTTGCAAGCTCAGTCAGTAAATGAAATTCTTTGGCCTTCAGGCTGATCCCTCTTCCTCCCTGACCCTGATCTCATTCTGGTTCAGAATGCACATGGAATGTTACATGCCACCACTGAAAATTCAGGAGGAATAGACCTTCCAGAGCAGATCATCCCATCACTGATTTTATCTAATTCTCCCACTGCCCATCATCCCACTCCATCTTGCTTCACCTTCCCCACTTGCAATAGTAAAACCAGAAAGAATAAAAAGTTCACCAAATCTTTGACCTAGAAAAACACGTGGGTGGTTCTGCAGTCCTCTGAATTTGAATCCTCTTTGAAATGTTTTGTTTGAGAAGAATGTATACCTGGGGCCTGTTCTCTGGAGCCATCCTATCAGATCCCGAGTCCAGATTTTCCACTGCATATGCCCAGATAACTGAGTGCTCGGTGACTTGAAGACACCTAGTGAAGTGTGGGGTTGGGGAGGTTTACTACTGGAGAGCTCTCTGTACACTGCTCAGCCAGCCTGCTATTTGTAGACATCACTGCCAACAAGTTTTCCCGCTAGGCTCCCATGGGATTGGCTTTCACCACAGTCCCATGAGCTCAATTAAGAAGAGCCATCCTTTGCTACTGGAACTGTTTTTGTTACCTTGTGCTCTCCAACCGCTTCTTCAGTTTGATCAGAATCCCAGATTTTACCAGCCTTTTCTATGTTACCCAAGGCAACCCTCATGTATTTCTGTTCTCTAGTTTCTGACTTACCAGATCCTTGCAAGTAACAGAAGTTACATTGCCCTTCTGATATTAATTCCAGAAGCAAAAAATCTGTAGTGGGAAATTTAGTAGCTCCAAGGATCCATTTGAGTCTAGTGCAAAAGTCAGTAAACTTTATCTATAAAGTAAATATTTTAGACTTTGTGGGCCTCATGGTCTCTGTTGCAGCTACTCAACTGTACCATTTTAGTGTAAAAGTAGACATAGATAATACAGAAAAATGAACATGACTGTTCATTATGAATACTGAAATTTGAATTTCATTTACTTTCACATTATGAAATATTGGGATTTTTTTCAACCACTTACAAATGTAAAAAACCATTCTTAGATGTAGGCCTTGGAAAAATAGGTGGTGGGCTAGAATTGTGCCATGAGCCAATCCCTAGTCTAGTGTATATAAAGTGTGTATATAAAATGACAGGAGATTGATCCTTTTCCATCGATAACATCAGTAATGCAACATTGATATGCAGTGTGACAACTAACTATGTAGAAACTGGAATCTTGGAGGGAATCTTTATGATGCCAGGGGAGTAGACTATAGCTGAATGATTGACTATTTTACCTTGACCATATTCTGCCTCACAAAATGATGTTTGTGTTCATTGTGACTAAAAATGATGCTGCACAAATTACCCCATATATTATTCCCTTGTAATATCTTTAAAACAATTTTAGCAATACCTTCCCAGTCCAACCAAGTATTACCTTCTCTTCATAAGTCCCATATATCATTTTCCCAGGTTCAAGTCAGTAAACTTGAACTGGCATCTACCATGTATGAGGGTAGACCTCATCTCAGCACTGAACACATTCCATCCTGTAATATTTTTGAACTGTTGTATGAATATTTGTCTGGTATCTAATGGGATTACTGGACCTCGAGGAAAAAGCCCATCATATGCAGTGTTATTTCCCCCAGCCCCAGTTGTGACAGATGATAAATAAACTGAAGGCAGTTCTAAAATGGTTTGACCATGGGCAACATTTGAATAAGTTTGTTATCACCTATTAAAGTGACTACTTTGAAAGTGACAAAACTCACTGAAGTTTTTTTTTTGGCATGCTTATAAAAAAAAACAAAATACCTGTATATATTCACACCTTGCAGCTGGTGCCAAGGCATGTCCTTTCAGATGTATTTATTTATTTTTTCTCCTAAAAAGAGCTTTATTGTGTCACCTTCATTAAAACTGATTTTTCAGATTTGAAATAGAATCTCAGGATTGGACAGAACTTTGCAAGGGTTCTAATCCAGCCACTCATGTTTCCCTTGAATCCAGGAGTGACTCAACCCAACAGCTGCTGAAAGACTGCATCTGACAGAACAGTCTATGTTAATTCATTCAACAAATTTTTGAGTAACTGTAGGTTCCAGATTCTGTCCTGTGTGCTGGGAGACAGCAGTGGACAAAACAGGCACAGTCCTTGGATTTGACAGTCTGAAATCTAATTCTGTTATTCTTCACTCTTGCAAGATTTATGTTCCATGTGCTCATACTCATTGTTAACTGCATACCTGAAAATAGGATGACTTTTGTCACATGCCTTTGTTCTATAGCCATGATGCGTCTCTAGCCACATTAATAATTTGAGGACTGTGTATTCCACTTAAATTTTTCTTATCCTTTGTTAGTTGATAAAAACAGGGGCAATGTTGTAAGTATAAATTGGCAACAGCTTTCTGAAAAGCCGCTTGGCAGTAGCTGTCAGGAGTTTTAAAAATGTTTGTATCCTCTGATCCTCTAATTCCATTTCTGGGAATCTGTCCTAAAGAAATAATCTAAAATGTGGGCAGAATTTATGCTTAACCCTGAAGTCCAAAAGTAGAAAAATGGTTAAATAAATTAGATTTATATAAATTTATTATAAATTTATACTAGACTCTTATGCAGTCATTGTAATTCATGTTTATGAAGAGCATTTAATGACATGGCAAAATGCTTATAATATTAAGTGGAAAGAGTGATATACAGAATTGTATATATATATTCAAATATGTTTTTAAATGACTAGGAAGGATGTGCTAACTCTGGGTGGTTGATTTGTAGGTGTTTTTACATTTTTCCTGTCTTTCTACTTTTTTTTTTTTTTTTTTTGGCTTTTAACAAGGGGGTTTATTTATTTAAAAATTGATAGTTCTGGGTGCATGGGTGGTTCAGTGGTAGAATGCTCACCTTGCATGCAGGAGACCTGGGTTCGATTTCCGGACCACGCACCAAAAAAAAAAAGATAGTTTTTCAGGGTTAAGGCAGCTAGCTTTCGTGTAAGTTTCTTGGTCACATCAGAAGGTAAATAGTGAAGTTTGCGGGCCTGCTCTCCTAGCTTCTGAGTTCCATTGGCTTTCCCTGGGATGATTCCTTTCTGCATCTCCAAACATCTGGGCTGAGCTGTGAGTGCTGAGATAAGGTCTGATGAGCTGCTGAGTTCTCTTCTGACCTCTCTTAAGCCTCCTGCTCATCTAAGTCATGGATGTAAACTGGTTTTTCCTCAAAGCCAACGGTCATTGGTTCACTGTAGGGAATCTTTACTTCTTCATAGATCTTGGCATTCTCTCTTTGGATTCCTTCTGGTAAAATCATCTTTGCACCAGCAATGAATGCTGATGTTTTCATAGCTTCAGCCTGGGAATCATAAACATGGGGATAACATTTTCTCAATGTCTGTCTCTCTCTGTCTGCTCAGAATTGGAACAGTTCTGGCACTCAAAAGTGCCTGTTCTCTTTGCATCCGTAATTCCTTAGGATCAAAGCACATCAGTCCTTCTCCTGAAACTTCTCCATCTTCTCCAGCCTTTTTTTCTCGTCTGGCAATTCTTTTTTCTTCACGGCGATATTGTTTCATTAACTGCTTTTCTTGTTCAGAATGGATAGTGACTTGATAACCATAGTTAGGTTTAGCATTTTCTCCTAAAATTTTTTTGCAATTGTCTTGAAGAGCCTGCAACTTATGATCATTTGAAGAATTAAGAAATCTATCTACAATTGTAATTCTATTCTGGAGAAGCTTCTCAATAAGTTCAAATCCTTCAGGTCCCAGAAGTTCAAATAACTCATTCTGAATTTCATCACCACTTTTAACAGAAGCGAGCATATCATATAAAGTACAGCAAAGATCTTCTATTCTTGGTGCTTCAGCCATTCCTTTTAAAGTTGTATTTAAGTACTTCTCAACTTCACACTACAAAAAGGAACCATTTGTTTTTTCCACAGGCTTGAGCTCTGGGGTGTAATGCTCCTGAAAATGTTCATTCAGAAACTTCTTGTAATCTAAGCTTATGATTTTCTGGGCATCACCATTTATTGGCAGTTCATCGATGTGGTCCAAATCATGCATGTCAAATGAAAATGCTATGTTTTTACCAAATAAAACTCTATTACCATTTTCCTCATCTGTCATCTGGACAAAAGCAGTAAGATCATCTTCACTAAAATAAGAAGTACTTGACTAATAGCATTACAAGCTGCAGTGGCAGATGATGATGGAAAGGGACCAAACATCTGTTTGATAGCCTTTGTTTCCTTGTGACCAACAGAGTCCTTTAAGTGAAATGTCTTGAAAAGAAATGCGGCCCCACTTTCAATTGCTTCTCTCCTATTATCTGCTCCAAACTTTGCACTTCATTCTTCTCCAGATTTTCATCCAAAATTTTTACTGTCTTCTTCCATGTCAGACCCAAACCTAAAATTTGTTCATGAAGTTTGGATCGTTTCATCTTTAAGTCAGCCACTTCTTTATGATAATCATCTTGTTTAGTGACATTTGAAAAGGAGCGCAAGGCTCCTGTGAGACGAGGTAAAGCCATCTATTATTCAATCAGTGATTCCTAGAAGGAGAAACCTCTTGGCGTCGGTTCACGCGCTTCTTATCCCTCATTCCGCTTCTGCCTCCGCGTCTCCCTCTCTTTCGGTTTTATTTTTACTTTCCACGCAGGGTGGGGAGCGAGGGCAGGGCCAAGGATGCCAGCCGCAACGCCATGCCCTCGTCTGCACCCAGCGCCGGAACTACTAGGGTCGCTCCCGATTGAACTTTGCCACGCGCGAGGGCTGCCAGACCTCGGACGGACCCTCAGAGCCGGGTAGAGCGGGACTGGCGAGACCAGCGCTGGCCTAAACGTCGCGCTAACGTCGGCACGTCGACTCCCTCCCCTGTCTTTCCACTTTTAAAAAGCACTTTTCAAAGTATTATTGCTTTCGTTATCAAAATGAAATCAAAACACCAAAAGTTGGCAGGATAGAGAGTGTGGCCAGACCTGCTAGTTTGGTCCTCAGCTGGCTGTGTCAGCATGGACGCTAATGCTATTGTGTTCGTAATGTGAGTGGGACAGAAGGGAAATGGTCTGCCACAGATGAGAAGAAGATGGGAACGGAATCCCTATGAAAAACCTAAGTGATATGAGAAGACACCACAAGTGGCTCATCTGTCATGTAGTCCTAGGCAGATAAAAGAACAATTATGAATCAAGTTCAATCTGAAAAACGGAAAAGGATATGAAATACTCCCCCCATTAGCATAAATCCCTTTTAGACTTCACCCTCACTTTCTCTCATATGAAGTGAATTCCCGAGATGGATTTTTATTGCTGATTCTCTAAAGAATCCTTGAGCCTTCCATATAATTTCTTTAGTATAGAAATAGCTTTCAATGTACCCAGCCTATCTCCTTCCATACTGGAAGACAAGCAAAACAGTTATACACTTTACATTGAAAATACCACACACGTAAATGTAACTTACTAAAACTCTAAAGTTTGTGAATGTTATTTTGTTGGGGTCCAGAATTAGTGTGCTTTTAATTTATATCTGATGAGTAATCATCTGGGGCTTTTAAGTGAGAAATGATGTAGATAATTCCTGTCTGTAAGTTAAGTTGCCTGTATGTTATGTTGGGAACTGTTTACTTGCTTGTTGCATTAGTAACATGTTTATCATTAAAATGCCAAATATGTCTCCTCAGTGAAATTTCAACTGAGTACACACATCAAATACATGTTTTATGGGCAAATAGAATAGATTTGTCAGGCTGGAGTTTTCTTCATGATCTAAGTCCTAGCCCCTTAATCTATAGAAAGGGGGGAAAAAACCCTTGGGATTTAGTTCTGGCTCCTTAACTACTGTGTAACTTTTGTAGTTCATTTTGTTCCCTGAGCACTTTAGTTTATTCATCTATAAAAGGAGAATAACAACACCTATATAATGGGCTTGTTCATTTAGTTCATTCAATAAATGTTTATTGAGTGCTTATTATGTGTCTGACACTATTCTAGACACTAAAGATATAACATTGAACGAGACATCTTCCTCCTCATGAACTTACATTTAAGTGTGGGAGAGTGACAAGAACTAAGATAAATGAGTAAAAATGTAATAACAGTATCTGGTGTTGAGTAAACAATAGATAATGATTTCTTTTGCTTCTTCAGTCTTCCTAACACCTCTTGAATGACTACCAAATGGTAGTCTGCAAAAAAGCCTAACCCATTGCCTTCTATCTTTTGCCCATTAATGCAGCCTAAACCTGTTTTGTTTAAGAAGACAAAATAATTCTTACAGTTGTGTTTTCTACTTTCTTAGTGGCAGGTTAACCTGGGTGGTGCTAAACATCATTGGTAAATGACCTTTTCTGAAACTGGTTGGCAGGGGCCTTTGCCTGAGGCTAGTTGGTCAGTGTTAGCTCCACAAAGATAAATGCATGATGTTATTGCTATTTAAGTGAAACAGTGTAGGAGATTTTAATTGCTGTTTCTTTTAAAGAAAAGATGCGTGCCCTATCTCCTGTGCCAAGCATTGGAGAACTTGGAATGTTTGTAGTATTAGAAGGAGCTTGGCTATTTCATTATTTATGGCAGACCAGGGTATTGACAGAAAGTCAGGAAATGGAAGGTTTAAATCTTATGGTTTATTTCTATTTTTGTCCCTTGTAGAAAAATTGGAAAGTTTCTAGATGTTTAAAGAAGGAGCCTCAAGTTCACTCTTCAGGCTTAGGTCTTTGACCAGACTCACATCTTTCCCCTTCAAAACCATCCAGGCAGCAGTTTTTTACTAAATTCTTTATTTGTCCCTGGACCTCTACTAGTCACAAAGGGTATAACGCTTGCATTTAGGCAGTGCCTATCCTTATGGGATAAGGAAAGGGTCACTGGTGCAGAGACGCACCAAAAATGGGCTGCTGCCTGAGACTGTCAATCTTTCCCACAGGACAGCTCTAAGGAACAACCTTTAGTGAAGAATTTGGGGCAAAAAGTTGTAATCCTTACACTAAGGGTGATTGGGGTTATGAGAGAGTGTCTTATGAAGTAGCAAAAGAAAAGGAACAATGGTAGCAGGTAAGCTGCTGGACGTACCATCCCTACCTCCTGTTAATAAAAAGGCCGAGTTCTGTTCCCCAGGGTTTGCTGTACAGTGTTACCTCTCTGAAGAAACTGGATCTTGGGCTGTGGGTCAGGACCCACGTAACTTGCTTTAAGAACCTAATAAGTGGGCAGGCCACGGTGGCTCCGTGACAGAATTCTTGCCTGTCATGCCGGAGACCTGGGTTTGTTTCCCGGTGCCTGCCCATGGTAAAAAAGAACCTAATAAATGAGGCCCACCCTGATCATGGTGTTGGAGTGAGATACTTCAGGGCTTTGTCCCCCCACAGAAGCTTTGAACAACTAGCAGGAACTGAAGAAATATCTTTATAAAAGTTCCAGAAAAACAGTTAAAAGCTTGCAATAACAGAGTGAGTGCTGAATCAAGAAAAAGCTACTTTAAGAAAGCAATAGGAGGTTGACTGGCCCCTCCCATCCCCACACCAGCTGGACGTGGAGCCTTCCTACATGCCCAGTGCAGATACTTGGTCTTGGTTCCAAAGAGAACAAAGTAACCCTTGTGCATATAATAGGACATGTATGTCTGGCCCAGCCTGTCGGGTGGTGGCCTGAGGGATTAGCTGTTCCAGAATTTTCCCTGGTGTAAAAGATGTCTCAGTGAGCTCTCCTACAAAATGCAATGGGAGAGCGATCAAGTCATGATGCATGGGGCACAGAATAGCTGGCTGTAGGACATACTACTCAGTGCCCAAAACTACGAGCAAGCTGTTTCCTAGGGAAATAAGTTGTTTGTAGGAAATGTACATAAAGGTATTATGTGTTCAAGGAGTATGATGTGTGAACCTGCTCTCAAATGTTCATAAAACAGGTAGGTAAGTAAGTAGACATAAGATTGATAGAATGATAGGGCAAAGGTGGTAAAATGTTAAAATTGGTGGATCTGGGACTCTGGAGAGATGTGAGTATGTTGGAGTTCTCCATATGAGGTTTGTTTGATTTTTGCAACTATCCTGTAAGTTTGAAGTTATTTCAAAATAAAAAAGTGTTTTGTTTTTTTTTTAAATAAAAAAAACCTAATAAGAGAAAATTCAGAATTACAACCCAGGTTAGATAATGGAATTGGCCCAGGGAGGTTGAGTAACTTCTCTTGAATCGCACATCTAGTGGGTGACAGAGCCAAGAGAATGAGGGACCTTGGATCTCACTCAGTCCAGTGAGTTTTTTCCATTACCCCATTGTAGCAATTTAGTTTACTAAAATGTTCATCCTTAAGCTGTCTTTAAAATAGTGATCACACTTTGCATTTAACAAATATGATTACCAACAGTTGATGCACATGCACTTTTTAAGGAACATATTTATGATATCGAAGTTGGGGCAGAGGTCCAAATTTCCCATGGTGTCCAGGTTCCCTGGTCCTTGTGTGTTCATAAGAAAATATTGGTATTCCGTCATTTCTTTTTTTCCAGATGCCCTTTCCATGTTATGTTTTATGTTTTGTGTTTTTAATATTTCTCAAATACAGTTTTCTGCAATCTGGACACATAAATCCTAATAAACCTCTCAACTATCTCCTCTCTGCTGCCTCAGAATTCTGGGTATATTTATATTTATGACACAGTGTCTGAAATCATGAATACCATCACATAATTAGAGCTTATATTCCTAAGTCTTGGTCTTGTGTTCCTACATGTTCTGAGAATTTTTTTAAACTTCACTTGTAAAAAGTACTATACTGTGCCATGACATTTCCATAGTAACATATATTTTAAACAGGAAAACAGGGGAAGCCAAGGAAAGGGGAAGTAAGTTTTAAATGCAAGTAAAAATCATTAAAAATAGTGGAAAATCCTAAGATAGGAGGGGGAGGATACTGTAAATTTTTTTATGGTTTGATGTCCTTGGAAAAAAGAATGTCCTGCTGGTCCACCTTGGGGGCTGGCAGTGTCCATCACCCACCAGGTGGCCCAACCTTGGAGACAGACTTTCTTTGACCCTCTATCCAGGCATGTCTGTTATTTTCTTAACATTTCTTAGTGTCACCTAGTACAGCCAGATGGGGAGTCACCCACTTCTTGTTTACTGGCCTGAAGTCCATCCTCTGCACTGTAACTCGTGCTATTTGGTTGCTGAAAGCCTGAGGCTTTTCGACGCCAGCAGAACTTGCTCCTGCCATACCCTCTGTCTGGAATCCCTCCCTGCTGCCATCCACCTAGCAGATGACTACTCAGTACTCAAACCTCAGCCTTACATGACTGCTATTCCACCCCAGCCACCCCCTTTGTACAACACATTCTTAAATCAAAGAACCTATAATAATAGGACTACTGTGGCTCAAGATTAGCCCTGCTCCATGGAAAGTTACAGAAGGGACAGGAGGGTGACCGAGGCGGCAATTCGGGAGTGCGGCTGACCTGGGAGAGCCTTCTGCACCACATGCAGCAGCCGTAGTTACAGAGGCCCAAGGAACTGAGAGGCAGAGGACTGGAGCCTGGCACAGAGCTGTGGAGCCCGCGGGACTGCACAGATGGGAACGTGGGACTAGGAATTAAGCCAGGCCATGTTCCTTGGGCACACTAAGCTCACCAGCACGGCCCCATGACTGGTGACTCACCCCACACACCTGCTCCTATTCCCCGCACTCCAGGTGCCGCCATTCCACCAGCCCCCAGTGAATGTACCTGCCCCACACCCCCACCCCAAATGCAGCCGAACCGACCTCTCCTGTGAACCTCCCAAGCAGTACCTCCCCCTCCCTATTCCCTGCAGGCTGTTGCCAGTGCAAAAAGGTTGCGTGCACTAACCTCCATACCTAGGCCACCCCCATCCCACCCATAGTGTCAAACAGCCTCACCCCACCCTCCCTGAGCTCAGCGCATCTGCTTACAGCACGCCAGGCCCACACATGCGCACAGGCCCCCAATCATGTCTTTCAGCTCTGGGAACCATACTTTACAGCAGTACTAGAACCTCGCATCGTCAGCCTCACTTCCCAGCTCTGAAAAACTGCTGACCTGCACAACCAGGTCACATCTGCCCCTAATCCACTAAGCCTAACACCGACCTGCTGCCACAGCTCTGCACGTGCACACAAAGGGCACCATGCCTTAAACCAGCACACACCAGTGTTACGCCCCCAAGACTGGTGCACCAGCACAGCTACTGGGCACCCACATTCACAAGCATCAGCGTAACATCCCCAACCTGTGCCCATACCTGCCCTGACACAAATCACCATACTAAGTGCTCCATCTCATGCCCTGCTCCCTGCTGTACAACCATCTCGCAGACACAAGGCCTTAGACTACTGAAAGAAATCAACTCCCAAAGTAAATCAATCAAGATATTTACATGCCACAAAGACAGCAGACGATCATTAAGCATATCACAATGCAGACAGATATAGCCCTGCCTAATGACCAAATTAAAACACCAGAGGAGACACAGACATTGAAACAACTAATCAAAGATGTTCATAACTCTACTTAATAAAATAAGTGAGATAACAAATGACATAAAGGAGATCAAGAAGACAGTAGAAGAGAATATTTGAAAGAATAAATAGAAAAATAGCAGAAATCACAAAGATTAAAAACTCTATTGACCAAATAAAAAACATACTAGAGGCACATAACACCAGATTTGAAGAGACAGAAGAAAGAATAAGTGACATAGAGGACAGGATAATTGACTTCAGACTCAAAACAGCAAATGGCAAAAAAAATGGAAAAAATTGAATGGGAATTCAGGGAAATGATAGGCAAAATGAAGCACTCAAATATATGAATCATTGGTGTCCCAGAATGAGAAGAGAGGAGTAAAGGACTAGGAAGAGAAGTTGAGGATATAATGGGGGAAAACTTCCCAACCCTTATAAAGGACATAAATATATAAGTCAAGGAAGCCCAAAGAACTCCAAACAGAATAAATCCAAATAAGCCTTCTCCAAGGCACATACTAATCAGTCTGTCAAATGTTGAAGAGAAGCAGAAAATCCTGAGAGCAGCAAGAGAAAAACTACTACATACAAAGGAAATCAAATAAGACCAAGTTCAGACTACTCAACTAGCACCCTGGAGGTGAGAAGGCAGTGGTATGATATATTCAAAATCCTGAAAGAGAAAGATTTCCAGCCAAGAATTCTGTACGCAGACAAATTGTCCTTCAAAACTGAAAGAGAGATCAAAACTGAGGGAGAGATTAAAGTTTTCACAGTCAAAGAAGTCCTGAAAGAATTTGTCAACAAGAAACCAGCCCTACAAGAAATACTAAAAGGAGTTCTGCTGGCTGGGAAAAAAAAAAAAAAAAAAAAAA
>PVIY010021339.1:0-42589 GCA_004026745.1 Myrmecophaga tridactyla
GAATATCAATAAAGGAGCCAAAATAAGGTGAAGTCTAACATGCAGTCTGGAAATAGTAAGGAGTGAGTCAAGTTTAACTGGAGTAATAGGACCTTAGTGTATGTAGTAAGAGACCCTAGTAAAAGCATCTCAGGGCTATATGTTTAGGTCCTTGACTATCAAGCTGAGGGCTTTAGACTTGAATCTTTGGCTAATGGAACATTTCAAGTTCATAAAGAATATATACCAAACTGTAGACACTTTGCTAACCTCTCACCTGAGGAGTAAGGATCCAGGTGAGGATTTGGTGGACAGACTTTTACTTTTTGCTTTATACCTTTTTATATATGTTTAATTTGCTGCAATACATATGCATTAGTTTTGAAACAATAAAAAATAATTCAGTATCATTCTTCATCTTTCTATCTTATATATTTTAACATTGTAGCTGAAAATGCAAGTGCGAATTAGTTTCCTCCTACTTACTGCCTTTGTTTGCCTGCTGTTATAACACACAGTAGATTATAAATCATTTGCCACATCAACAGTTATTTTAGGGGTAAAATGGTAGTGGAAGTGAGCCTTGTGGCACTGAACTCACCAGACAGTAATTTTCATAAGGTTAGGGCTATGTCTGCAACTCTGTAAGTAATTCAGCAATATGTGCCCAATGAAAAGCTGTAGGAGTTTGTCCTCTGAAGATACTATCAAATTTCCCTCTTGAAATTGAAAGGGTCTATAGGTCCACTATGGATTGACTCATGAATCCCCAAAGATATATTCAAGTCCTAAGTCCTCATCCTGTGGTTATGGACTCCCTTGTAATTAGGTCTTTCAAAGAATCTATTAATTCAAGTCCACATTGAATATATTAAGGTGGGCCTTAATCCAGTATGACTGCAGTCCTTGCAATCAATAGGGATGGGAGGAGATAGAAGGAGACAGATGGCCGTCGGACTAGAGGCAGAGATTGGGTTATGGATTGCTGGTAACCCTTCACCAGAACACTACAGACGTCAGAAAAAGTAAGGCCTAATGATGCCTTGATTTTGGACTTCCAGCCTCTAAAACTGTGAGACAATGATACTAAAACGGTGGTATTTCATATGGCAGCCCAGGAAGACTAAGTCCCCCACATTATCTAAGTAATCTTGAAGTAGATATCTTTAGACAGTCAGCACCCATTCACCCCATAGTCTGAGCAGTTCTCTGGATTTTCTTGGAGAAGCCACCCCTTCTCCATTCAGAAGAGCATTTGCAGTTGATCGTCGCTGCCAGCACCGAGCCCTGCTTCACCTAAGCCTTCACCACATGACCATCCTTTGGCCACACTAATGGGTCAGGAAGGAAATGTGACCCAGTCTGAGCTGAAGTTTGGTCAGAGTTCTCTAACAGAGGTAATGCACTATTAGAAATAATCTCCCCCAAATTTTGAACCTAAAGGTATATGGACTGGAGATCCTACCTTCATCTTGCCACCATTTATAGCCTGAAAATGACATTAAAGCACAGAAGAATGCTAGGAGTCAGGACTGAGAAACCAGGTTTTAGTAATACCCTAGAAGCCCCAATGAAGTCACTTCAAAAGTTTCCCATCTCTATTTTTTAAAATTTATGCAAGGACACAAATTCCTTTTTTGTGCTTAAGCCATTAAAAAAAAAGTCAATTGCAACCTAAAAACTCTTGCTTTAGAAGTTGTAATACATCCATCCCTACTCCCTGCATTGTCTGTATTTAAAAAATGGTGCTTTGTTATTTCTAATATATTTTGGTTTACAAAATGAGTTATGCACATTTATATAACTAGGAACCACATATTTAAGTACATGATTGGAATTACTAGAAATGCACACTTGTCATATGAATTATTTTAGTTTGGACCTAAGTTCTATATGATAGTGATTATTCATTATTAATTTGCTCGTCAGTATTTCTTAACAGTAGACAACTTCAGTTGATTTTATTTGGTTTGTAGTTTCTCTTCCTATTCTCAAAAACTATACTTTGAAAGGAAATATTTTGCTTTCTTTTTGTTACATGTCCCCTAACCCCCTCGATCAGCAACATCTTTTATATTAGTTAGACTCTGGAATGACAGATGGGCATCCATTTCTTTCCTGTTTATCAAGCTCCATTTTTTATTCCAAGACAGAGTTCAGTTTTAAACTGTGTTCAGTGTTGTAATTTTTTCAAAAAGTTGTAAAATGGAAATAAAATATTGTAATGTCTTTTCTAGGCACCAACCTAAATTTTTGTATTCCACTTAACAGAGGAAAAATTGAGTTGATCAGAATTCATCCACAGAAACCAAAAACAAATCATTCATAAGCATGTAAGGGTATATTTGTTTTTGTTTGGGCTTGATTGATGGTAAATTATAGCTTCAATCAGTAGAGGAATTTATGTGAAAAATATGAGTAAATGGTGTCTTAACTAGAATATTATTTTTCTTTAATTCCAAAAGACCTGATGGGTTTCTATGGGTTTTTCCTATACACATATAGTGCTGTTCTTTCTCAGAGCTTGTCTAGGTTAATCCCTAGCCTCCCAAACATACCACTCATTCTTACCCCAAATTGCCTGGATAGTCAGGGGGTTAAAAATAGGTTGATGTTGTGTTACATTTTTTTTCATTGCACCTACTTGAAGAACCATTTGATCTGAGCTATGGTGAAGCCACATAAGATTTCTGTGATCACATCATAGCCAGTAAAAGATTGTTTTAACCAACTAATATTTTAGTTGATTATGAACAGTGGCATGAGTGGGGTATGTATGTAATGCAACTGCTTAGACTTTTCTTGAAAATTTCACATAGCTTATCCAATATTTGTGAGATTTATTCTATAGACATAGGAAACAATGATAAACTTGTAAGTTTTTATGGCTGGCATACTAGCACATACAATAATTATTACAGCCCTTCCTCTTTTAAACATTCTGTAAATCCAAGAATTGAAATAAAGTGATAATAATACTGTGGCTATTTACATTTAGGTATTTGAATAATATAGGAAGCAGAGTATATGCTCAGGATCTCTGCATGTGAAAATTAACTATTAAATCTGAATTGTAGATCTGGAAAGTTCTATAATGTAGCAAACCAAGTATAGATCATATCTTTTCATCAACTATTCTCTTTTCCTCAGCATCATTTTTTAATTTTAATAGTTTTCTTTTTATTTTTTCCTTTTAATATTTTTCTTATCCACAACTATAATATACTTCAAAAGATGTCAGTAAATTCAATTAACTCACTGTCTGTACAACAGATATATATATATTTAAATATAAAGAGGGAAGAAACAGAATTGAATAGACAATTGAATGAATTTTTCTTCATTACCTACAATATTTAATATATACCAAGCCTGATTCTCAGAGAATCTGGAAGAAAAGATGCAAATCCAGCCATGCCCCTTACAATACTTAGTTGCTTTGAAAAACATTGAAACATTTTTCTTCCTATGCAAAATTCTATCAGGGAATAAAAGTAAAGCGTTTCTTTTCAGAAGTTCATCAGTTGCCTAAGTGAAAATGTAAACTGTATTCTCCCAAAATAGTCTACGTGTTGAAAGAACAATTTTCTCCCAGGGCAACTTCATAGCCTGGAACTAAATTTTGTGCACAGTGAGCATGGCTTCTGTGCAATTTATGGCATATGCATTACAGCAGATCTCAAGTAAATTATGAACTCTGTGTGTTACCAAGGCACTGTCAAACTCTGATTGATTTGGACAGTTTGTAGTTAATTAAGTTCATTTCCAATTCTGTCTCTTCATCCAATTTCAAAGCATTCTACATTGAAAGCCTATTTTCAATTAGTAAGAAGGATGAAACAAAAAGAATTAATTACAAATGTGACAATCCCCATTTAAGTCCTCATAGTGGAGCAATTATGTATCTTAAAAGTTAAGAAATTAAAGAGTTATACTTGTCTAATATATTATGTCCTTGATATGTATGCTGTATATATTAAAGCCTGACATGAGCGCTTCATTACAGTGAAAAAGGGAAATGATGGAAGTTATCTGTAGTTGCTATAAGTTAGACAAGAGAAGGCTTTCTTGAGCATTTTACTTACTTTTTAATTAATAAGGATTTGTGTAGTAATGCCTCCTGAAGGGTGTATATATAGCAGAGAGTTTAGAAAATCTTGATCTAAGACATCAGTTTATTTAGTGAATCTTGAAAATCTGAGGCACATGGGTAATTTTTTAAGGCTAGTAAGTGATTCTGATACAATAAGCCCCCAACCTTTACCCTCACCCAGGTATGATTTGACAGTTTTTGTGTTAACCTCTGTCTTCTTCAGCTAACATATTTATAAAATGAGGATAATACCACAAAATCTGCAGGATGGATGAAAGGATCAAAGAGGATAATGTAAGATGTTTAGCCCAATACAATAAATGTTATTTATCATAATAATGGTTGTGTTACTTACAGATACATATAAATAACCCAGGTCTGATGACTTCCCACTTATATTTTTATAACAGGATATTATTGTGGATGGGGTTCTGGAACTGAGAAGGAGATTTGTAATTGTTGAGTTGGACTTAAATATTTTGAATTTAATATATCAATGGCACCTCATATTGAAAATACCAAGAAAGCAGATAGAGAGAGAGAGTTATGTGAAAATATTTGAGATTTATCAATGCCAAGGGGAGGGTTGAAGCTTTGAGTTTTTAGTGACTTTTTTTCTCTTAAACTCAGTGGATAAGATCCTAAATACGTAGAGTGGAGAGACTGGAGGCAGCTTAAAACCTAAGGCATTGCCTTGTGGATGAAAGAAATTGAATGAGAATGTAAAACAGAATGTGAGGCAGAGGAGTATGTAAGAGAGAGAAGAATTAAGACAGAGGATATGGGAAATTTCGAGAAAAAGCCAAGAAGCTTTAATGGATATCAAAACATTATTAAAAGCTTTTACAGTTCAGACAGTGTTCTAATGGCACAAGAATAGTGAGATAAGTTAGATAGAATAGAGAGTCAAGAATTTTATCCTAGTACAAATAAATTACGTATATGTTGAAGATGGGATTTCAAATCAGTGGGAAGATATAGCTTAGTCAATAAATAGTTTGAGAAGTATTGAATGATTTTTAGAGTGCAAGAGAATTAGATTTTTATCTCATCTCACATTCATCTATAATCCTGTTATAAAATTGCCATAAACCATAAACAAAGTTAAAACATTGGAGAGATTAGTTTTTCCACATGCAATAACCAAAGGTTAATATTTATAAAATTCAAAGAGATCCTACAAGTCAATTTTTAAAAAGTTCAATCATCCCAAGGGAAAAACAGTCAAAATATGTAAATAATAAAGAACCAGATAAAAATTACAAATAACCAATGAACACATCAAAGAGTTAATGTCTTTAAAATATCATAGAGTTTTTTATTGTCTCTACCTACCACATAAGTTTAAAAACAAAAAGATTGTGGGTATATGTAAATATACTTTCATATTCTGTTGGGGGGGGTGATAAATTGGTAGTTGTTCTGGAGTATAAAAATATGGTACCATTTATCAACATTATAAATGTGTATAGGCTATATAGTGCAGCAAACCCAGCAGTATTATATTTAATATGATTTTATAGATGTAAATATTAGATATAAATGATTGCACGATAAGATAAATATAGATATAAATGTTATAGATATAGATATTATATTAGGCAATTTAGGCATATTCACAGAAAGGTTCATTATAGTAACAGCTAAAAGACAAAATTGGAATAGTCTTAATATCAATTAATACAGTAATTGGATAATATACTGCAGAAATTTTTAAAATAATGAAGTAGATGGTGGTGTAGTGAGGACCTGAATTTAGTCCATCCTCTAGGGCAGCTAGTAAGTAACTAGGAACTATATGGGGCAATTATTTGGGAGACCTCAGGGACCAGACATTCATTGTATACCAGTCTCAAATACTGGGATGGCTGAGATCCCATATAGAAATGTCAGTTTCCCAACCCTCAGAGGCTAGTGCCTCTGCCCCACGGGCATGGTAGGCTGGTTCACTGAGGAAATGAGAAGCCCTGCTCCACCTGCCGGGACCAGCCACACCACCCACTCCACCAACTGGGACCAGCCATTCTGCTGGGTACCATGAATAGCTGCCTTGCCAGACAGAAGAATAGCCCCTTGCAAAGGGTGAAATAGCTGCCCCACCGGGTGTAAGAATGGCCACCTCATTGGGTACCTAGAAGAACTGTCCCAATGAGCGCAGAGAATAGCTGCCAAGCTGAGAACAGCCACCCTGCTGGGCAAAGAGAATAGCACCCCACTGGGTACTTCAAATAGCCACCTCGTGTAATCTTCTTCAGCTGACTGCCCATTCAGGGAAAGGTGGGGATCAGGGGAAGGGTTGGCTCAAGACCACCATCTGTTAGTAAGAATTGCATCTCCTCCATGAGATCTGGGTCTTGGCTTGGTGAGTAACTACTGATAAACCAAGTGCAAAAGGGGACCTTTAAGACAAACCCAAGCAAATACAAAATGTTAGAGAAGTTAAGGAAATTAACTTGCAAAAAAACTTCATCAAGATAAACAAATGCTCCCAATACAACAGAAAACCACAAAGCAGATGAAAAGATGCAGGCAGACATGGCCCAGCCAAAAGACTAAATTAAAATACTGGCAAGGACATGGAATTGGAACAACTAATCAAAGATCTTCATAATGACATAAAGGATATCAGGAAGACACTGGAGGGACATAAAGATGAATTTTAAGGAATAAATAGAAAAGCAGCAGTTCTCACAGACATGAAAGATACCGTAGACCAAATAAAAAGTATACTAGAGACAAATAGCCATTTTGAAGAGATGGAAGAAAGAATAAGTGAGCTAGAAGACAGGATGATTGAACTTGAATGCAGAAAACAACAAATGGCAAGAAAGATGGAAAAAATGGAACAGGAATTCAAGGAAAAGATGGATAACATGAAGACCACAAATATAAGAATCATTGGTATCCAGAAGAAGAAGAGAAGAGTAAGGGGTAAGAAGGTTAGTTGAAGAGATAATGGGGAAACACATCCCCAATCTTAAAAGACAGAAATATGCTAATCAAAGAAGCCCAACAAACCCCAAATAGAATAAATCCAAATAGTCATACTCTAAGAAACATAATAGTCAGACTGTCAAAATGTTGAAGAGAAGCTGAAAGTCCTGAAAGCAACAAGAGAAAGTCAATTTACTGCATACAAGGGAAACCACATGAGACTGAATTTGGACGACTCAGCAGGCACCATGGAGGTGAGAAGGCAGTGGTATAATATATTTAAGATCCTGAATGAGAAAGACTACAGCCAAAAATTCTTTACCCGACCAAGTTGTTCTTCAAAATTGAGGGTGAGATTAAAATCTTCTCAGGCAAAGGCTGAGACAATTTGTCAACAGAGACCTACCCTACAAGAAGTTCTAAAGGGAGTTCTGCCAGTTGAAAAAGAAAAGAAAAAAAAAAGACAGGAGAGGGAAGTCTGGAGGTGGGCACAGATTTGAAGAGTATCATCAGTAAAGGCAACTTAAAGGATCAAAAGAGAGAGGGAAAAGAATATATAGATCTGACAAATAAAAACTAAAAATAAAAGATGGTAGATTCAAGACCTGCATTTACATTAATAATTTGAACCTTAATGGAAAAAAAATAACCAAGTAAAAGATATCAAGTGGCAGAATGGATTAAAATATCTATCTTATAAGAAACTCATCTTATACCCAGGATATAAATAGATTGAAAGTGAAAGGATAGAAGAAAACCATCTATGGAAGCTCGTATCAAAAGAAAGCAGGAGTAACTATACTAATATCAGATAAGATAGACTATAAATGTAAATATGTCATAAGAGGCAAGGAAGGCCACTACATATTAATAAAAGGGACAATTCATCAAGAAGAAATAACATTTATAAATGTTTATGTTCCCAGTCAACGAGGTCCAAAGTACATGAGGCAAACATTGGCAAAACTGAAGAGAACAATAGACAATTCAACAGTAATAGTGGAAGACTGAAATATAACACTGTCCTCTATAGACAGAACAATCAGACAGAGGAAAAACAAGGAAATAGAAAATGTAAATCATGTGATAAATCAATTGGACTGACAGGCATATATAGATTGCTACACCCCAAAACAGCAGGATATAAATTCTTCTCTATTGCTCATAGAATACTTTGCAGGATAGACCATATACTGGGACACAAAACAGGTCTTTATAAATTTTAAAAGATTGAAGTTATTCAGAGTACTTTCTCTGATCACAATGGAATGGAGCTGGAAATTAATAACCCCCAAAGAACATTCTTACTGTTCTAGTTTGCTAGCTGCTGGAATGCAATATACCAGCAACGGAATGGCTTTTTAAAAAGGGGAATTTAATAAATTGCTAGTTTACAGTTCTAGGACCGAGAACATGTCCCAATTAAAACAAGTGTATAGAAATGTCCAATCTAAGGCACCCAGAAAAAGATACCTTGATTCAAGAAGGCCAATAAAGTTCAGGGTTTCTCTCTCAAGTGAGAAGGCACATGGCAAACACAGTCAGGGTTTTTCTCTCATCTGGAAAGGCACATGGTGAACACGGCATCATCTTCTAGCTTCCTCTCCTGACTTCCTGTTTCATGAAGCAACCTGGGAGGCACTGTCCCTCTTCATCTCCAAAGGTCACTAGCTAGTGGGCTTTCTGCTTCTCATGGCAATGTCGTTCTACTCTGCTTTCTCTGAATCCCTGGCTTTCTCTCTTGTCGTTCTGTTTTATAGGATTCCAGTAAAGTAATCAAGACCCACCCAAATGGGTGGAGACACGTCTCCACCTAATCCAGTTTAACAACCACTCTTGATTGAGTCACATCTCCAGGGAGATGATCTAATTACAGTTTCACATATACAGTATTGAATAAGGATTAGAGGAAATGGCTGCCTTTACAAAATAAGATTAGGATTAAAACATGGCTTTTCTAGGGTACATACATCCTTTCAAACCGGCATACTTAAAAATACATGGATATTAAACAGCACACTCTTAAAAAAAATCAGTGGGTCAAAGTAGAAATTGCCAGAGAGATAGGTAAATACCTGGAGATGAATGAAAATGAGAATACAATATAAGAATTTATCAGATATGCAAAGGCAGTGCTGAGAGGGAAATTTATTACCCTAAATGCCTGTATTAAAGAAAAAAGAAAAAGAAAAAATCAAGGACTTAACTGGTCACCTGGGTGAACTAGATAAAGAAGAGCAAGCTAATCTCAAAGCAAATGAAGAAGAGAGATAACAAAAATTAAAGTAGGAAAAAATTAACTAGAGAACAAAAAAAGCAACAAAGTATCAATGAAACCAAAAGTTGGTTCTTTGAGAAAATCAGTAAAATCAATGGAACCCTAGTGTGACTGACAAAGAACAGAACCGAGAGGATGAAAATTTTAAAAATAAGAAATGAAAGAGGGGTTGTTACCATGGATCCTAAAGAAGTTTAAAAATCATAAGAGGATACTGTGAACAATACACCAACAAACTAGACAACTTACAAGAAATGATCAAATTCCTAGAAACACACAAACTAACTACACTGACTGGAGAGGAAATAGAAGATCTCAACTAACCAATTACAGTAAAGAGATTCAATCAGTCATCAAAAATTTCCCTACAAAGAAAAGCCCAGGGCCAGATGGCTTCATACGGGAATTTTATCAAACATTCTGAAAAGATCTATTAGCGATCCTGCTCAAACACTTTCAAAAATTTGAGGAAAAAGGAATGCTTTCTAACTTATTTTATGAAGCTAACATCACTCTAATACCAAAACTGAGTAAAGATGCTACAAGAAAGGAAAACTACATATCAATAAACCTAATGAACATAGATGGAAAATTCTCAACAAAATAGTAAATTGAGTCCAATAACACATAGAAAGAATTGTACATTATCTTTATTAGTTATAAGGGAAATTAGCTATAAGGGAAATGCAGATCAAGACTACAATGAGATATCATCTCACATCTGTAGGAATGAATGCTATTGGAGGTGCAAGGGTAATTCAGTGGTAGAATTCTCACCTGCCATGGGAGACCTGGGTTCGAGTCCCAGTCCAAGCACTTCCCGAAAAACAAACAGGCAAAAACAAACAAAAATTCAACAAGTGCTGTTGCAATAATGGGATACTCATATGGAAAAATAATAAAATGTGACCCCACCATACAGCATACCAAAAAAAATGCTATTAAGCAAACAGAAAGCTACACGTGTTGGAGAGGATGTAGAGAAATTGGAACAGTACTTCACTGCTGGTGGGAATGTATAATGGTACAACTGCTGTGGCAAACAGGTCAGCGTTTCCTCAGAAAACTAGATATTGTGTTATCCTATGACACAGCAATTCCATTTCTTGGCATATACCCACAAGAACTGAAAGCAGTAACGTGAACAGACATTTGCACATTGCTGTTCACAGCGGCACTATTTATATTTGCCGAAAGATGGAAACAATCCAAGTGCCCATCAACAGACAAATGGATAAACAAAATGCGGTATATATATATATATATATATATATGATGGAATATTATGCAGCAGTAAGACATAATGAGTTCATGAAGCATATGGCAGTGTAGATAAACCTTGAGGACGTAATGCTATTGAAATAAGCCAGACACAGAAGGATAGATACTGTATGATCTTACTATTATGACTCTGGTAAAGGTGAGCTCAGAGGCTTACAAAGTAAATTATAGGGAATTCGGAGATACCAAGAAGCTAGGGATTAGAGAATGATTACCCAATGTGTTTGAGCGTAAATGTGAGGGAACAGATAGAAGTGATGGTAGTTCATTACTGGGGTAGAAAGTAACATTACTGTGTTGAAATTGACTGTGATTGAAAGGGATTGAATGGAGACATGTATTCCAATGATTAACTCCATAATTATAAATAAGCTCTTACATGAACTACTTCAAAGGTCTGATCTTGTACAAAGAGTGAATAATAGAGGTGTGTATTAGTTTGCTAATGCTGCCAGAAAGCAATATACCTGAAATGGAATGGCTTTTAGAAAGGGAATTTAATGTTACAAGTTTATAGTTCTAAGGCCATAAATGTGTCCTCACTAAGGCATGCAGAGAAAGAAACCTTGGCTCAAGGAGGGTTAACTGGGAAGGCACGTGGCTGGCATCTGCAGGTCCTTGTTCCAGGTTTTGTTGCTTCCAGCTTCTGATGCCAGTGGTTTCCTCTCCAGCCATCTGTGGGCGTTCACCTAGTTGCTCCAGAACAGAACTCTGGGTTTCATCTCTTAGCTTAGCATCTGCTGAGGCCAGGTAATTTCTTCTATCAGGTTCTGGCTATTTCTGTAAGTCCTTGCTTGGTAGCCGGGCTGTTTCTGTCTTGATCTCCAATTGGCTCTGCCATTTCTCCAAAATGTTTCCTCCTTTAAAGGACTCCAGCAAACCAGTTAAGGCCTACCCGAATGGGTGGAGTCACATCTCCATCCATTCAAAAGGTCACACCCACAATTGGGTGTGCCGCATCTCCGTGAAGACAATTCAATCAAAAGTTTCTGCTCTACAACATGGAAACCAGGACCAAAAGAAATGGCTGCTCCCACAAGATTGCATAAGGATTAAAACCAAGCTTTTCTGGGGTACATAACAGACTCAAACCTGTACAAAGGGTATAGAGGGAAACGAATATTACATGGTATGGCCTATAATTAACAGGACGATATCGACCGTACCAGCGCAATATCAAGGGCTAATAATTGGGGGAAGGGACAAGCGATAGTGGGAGTTTAGATTTGATATTTGGTGAGGCCGTGTTTAAAGATCCTTTGTCTCTTTGGGCCAATGAAAACTGTCTAGAATTGAGAATGCTGATTGTACAACTGAGTGAGGGCACTGTGAGACATGGATTGTTTATTTTGGACATTATCTGTGATGCCCAATAGATAGAGGAGGCCAAATACATAGAGGAGGGCACAAGGACAGAAAAACGGAATGGTGAACTCTGATGTATACATATGATGGAATACTGTGTGACTACAAAAAGGAATGAATTTGTGAGGTATGCAACAAAGTGCATCAACCTTGAGGATATGGTGCTGTGCAAAATAAGCTAGAAAGAAAAGAACAAATATCATATGGTCTCTTTTAGAAAATACCTATAAGAAAACTGGGGTTAGATTGTAACTTCTTATAGTAGTCACTCTTAGTCCGGAGGTGTATTTTTAGATTCTGAGTTGCTGTGCTAAATGTATATGAGCTAGTATTTCCCTGGAACGTTTGATACCCCTCTGATATCCCTCCAATACCCCTCTGATACCTAATACTCCAAGTTGGAATTCTGCAGCTCTGAAATTCAGCATCTCTATATATAGCAATTCCTAAAGTAACTGAAAAAGAGATCAGCTTTAATTAGAGAGGAAAAAAACCGATCTGGTAGGTACTAAGGTAAATCAGAATATAGGACAAAGAATAATAATGTATATATTCTAGAGCTTCACCTATTGTATGAGACCAAAGGCAGAGAGGTACATTGTGTCTAGAACCTAATTTAACATTAGGTACATTAACCTGCCTGGACAGTTCATTTTAGCAACATAAATACATGGACCCCAGAATGGAAATGAGGCCTTAGAATTCAGTGTGGTTTAATGTAGTACCCAGATACATCCCAGACAATGATGGTTGATTATTAAAAAGTATTGGTGGAATTCCTTAATATGGACCTATTACATTCCCCATCTGAGAAACCCCTGGTACTCTCTTAAACATTAGGAGCTCCCAAGAAAAGAGGCTAACTCTTTGATTTTGAGGATGGTCTGTATGAAACTCAACTCTATAGTGGAGAAGCTAAGACTTCATTTACTTATGCCTAAGATTTGCTTCCAGGAAACTTCTTTCCTTGCTCAGCTGTGGCTTCTTACTCTCTAAGCCAAGTTCTGTAAGTAAAATCATTACCCTCCCCTCAAAGTGGGACATGACATTCAGGATTGAAAGTCACCCTGAAAGCATGGGACATGATTCCCCAGGATGAGCCTGGCTCTGGCACCATGGAATCATTAATGCCTTCCTGACCAAAGGAGGTGAAAGAAATGTAACAAAATAAGATAGCAGTGGCTGAGAGAGTTCAAATGGAGCCAAGAGGCTATTCTTGACTCTACTCTTATCAAGCTTCGGCTAGATATTGCTAATTGCCATGGTTTGCCAAATCCCAACCAATAGCACTCCAGTTAACCCTAAAGAACACCTAGGGCTCTAACTGAACCTCTACAAAAGTTTCATGCACCGAATTTACTTTCCTGAAACTTATAACCTTCAGAAAGTTCCTAGGAAATATAAGTCTTGAAACCCAGAGGAGCCAGCCTCTCCAAGAATATCAGCCAGTTCCATCCCCTTATCCTATACTGTTGATACACCTTTTCAACGTGAAAAAGTTAGAAAGGACGTACTCCAAATGCTCCTACAGATTGGGAGTAGGATCAAAGGAGAAGGAGAAGTTGTAATAGAGAAGATAGGATTTAACAGGTGAGTATGACTGCCGAACCACAATACTGATGTTTCTTTTGTCCTCCAGTGTTTTGAAACAGCTAGACTGTAAAACCTGAAGTTGTGGAACGGCAGCCCATACCAAACTTTAAAATCTGTTCTGTAACTCCTTGTTAAAATGTACTCTGGAAATTATTGCTCCTTTTTAAAAAGTATATTTTACTTTTTGTATGTCAGTAATATTTCATAATGAAAAATGTTTAAAAAAATAATGAAGTAAATCAACTGATTTGAAAAATATATCTGTATCGCTACTAGTCAATAAAAAAACTGAGTGTGTACCTGTGTATAAGTGCATGCTGAAGCAAAATACTGGTTACAGGCTGTTGTTACAATAGCTAGCAACGAAAAGCTACATTAAAGGACCGAAGCAGTACTTTTGTTAAAACCTTAGAAAATTTAGTTCTTTCTGCGCCAGATTTTTCGACTGTGAGATGAACATAAAAATACCCTCTTTGTGGAAATTTTAGGTTGCATTATTATCACAATAAAAATTTTTAAATACCATAGAACTGTACAACATGAACAGTAAACCCTAATGGAAACTGTGAACTATAATTAATAGTATAATTAAAATAATATTATTTCATCACTTGTAAGAAAGTTACCACACCCGTGCATGCAAAGTGTCAGTAACAGGGATAGTAGCTATGTGGGTTTGTGTTTGGGGGTTGATATGGTAACTCTGTATTTTCTGCGTGATTCTTCAACTTCTCTAATAATAATATTTTTTAAAAAGAAGGGAAAAATGCCCCCTTTACAGCATTGTTTTACGAATCATTAAATGAGATATTGAAGGTAAAGTATATACTGAGTATTGACTGATAATGAGGCTTCAACACATGTGATGATGAGCTTTTATTGTTTCTGTTGGCTTTTAGACTATCTTGGAGATGTAGGCTATGTAAAATTATTTATCTCACTACTTCTTAAATCACCTTGCCTGCCTCACCTATCGTTTCCTATAGTTGTTCTGGGTGACCAGCCAATCTCCTGTCATACTCATCCCTTCCCCATCTTTGTGCCTTTCCTCTGGCTCTTTCCACCCTGGGATGTTCTTTCCCCTGTTGAAATTCTCTCCATACTGTAAAGAACAGCTCATGCAGGCCTTACCTCTTCCATGAAAAAGTCCCCATTCCCCAAGCTTTCTGTGCTTTGTTTGCACTTCCATCTGGTTACCTCTTAGCTTCTGCCTTATATCAAGGTTATTTTTTGTCAATGTAAATCATATACATGAAGTATATTTCTTGAAGATGAGATGGAAGCCTAAGGAGTAAGGGATGGCGGGAGATGTTCAGCATCATGTCCCATGCAGAATGTAATGAAATAACTGATACATAGCAAACTTTTTGTGTCCTTAACTGATTTTATGCAATATGAAGAGAAGGGAGCTATGGAGGAGGCAAATATAAATCTTTAATTTTTTGCCTAGGTAATGGTGGTGCTATAAAGAAAATATGATAGAGGGACATCTGTTTACAAATGAGCCAGGAGAGACCTTTCTACTTCCCTTCCACTACCAAACTCAATTAAATAAGAAAGCAACAAAAACAATGAGGGAAACCTCATCTTCAGTGAAGTTACGAAAGCACCACAACTTCAAAGCACAAAATATGAAAATTAGACCAAAATTTGTACCAAACAAATGGGAAAAGTGGGAAAAATAGATATGAAATACATATATTTTTTAGAATAGAGACTTTATGTGGCAGAGCCTTGAAGGATCAAATTAACAATCTCTCATTTGAAAAGGGGAGTTATGGTGAGTGGATAAGCTGGGGCATATGCCTTGGCTTTATCGCCCTTAACAGTATTTGGAGATAGGACTAAAGGATTATTTGCCCAGCTCTGCATAGCTATTGGAAGTGGGTCCATAGCATAAAAAGGTAAAGGAATGAGGTACGCATTGTAGTGTTGACAGCTGCCAACTGCACGAAGGTAAAGAAATGCTAAATTTCCACATACATGATGAAAGCCTAGGTGAAGCTGATTATTTTAAGGGAAAAATATAGATTTATGAATTTATCTCAGAAGATAACAATAGATTATGCAGTTAACAAGGAAATAGTTGGAAATGTGGTCAAAGAGCTACCCCTCAAAGTTATCGAGCCATGACAGATTCATAGGTGAAGTCTATCAAACCCTCAGGAATCAGATAATTCCTGTTGCTGTCATTTAATCACCCTCAGAACATTAATTTAAATAATAATAATAATAATAGCAATAACAATAATAATAAAGCTTTTTCACATATTTCTACAGAAATAGGATAAGTGTGATACTGAAATATAATAGAGATAGTCTAAAAAATACGATCAGAGCTAATTTATTAAAATCAAGACCAGAATTCTTAGTGAAACATCAAATTTAATCCAAGAGCTCTTTAAGAGAATAATAAATAAGATTCAGCCTTAAGTTGCTGAAATGGTTCAACACTGAAAAATGTTTGTATGATGATTTGGGGATCTATGCTTACATCCACCAAACTTTTAAAGTATATTTTATAAAATGTGTCATTCACTTTGATAACATGTATAGTAAAATTGAAATCAGTAAGCTAAACACACATTCACAGAAACATACTTGTATAAACACACCACACACACACACACGCATAATTTTGGAAACGTTCCCATTAAAGACACAAACAAGCCAAGGATGCCCACATCAGTATGTGTGATGTATTTTTAGGAATTGTTATCAAAATTAGACTATATGTGAAACAACATAGAGGAAAAGGAAAAAGTTATAATTATCTGCATAAAATTGGGTCACATATTCCAAAAGTCACACGTGATTCAATGATAGTTATTTTAAATGCAGCAAAATTTTAGTATGAAATCTAGTTTTCTGTCTTTGCCCATGCAGTTTCTCCTAACTTATCAACACAGCGTGTGTGTGTGTGTGCACATGATGTACAATTAGGACAGTTTTGAGAGAGGAAATTGGAGAATTAAGATCATCAACTTCACAACAAAGATTCTGGATATATTTGGAGACAGAGAGTAAAAAATAAACAACAACAAATAAAGCAAGTACAAAAGAAGAGGGCTTGAAAGCGAGGGCATAGGAATAGTACAAAGTAAAGGATTCTACAGTCTGGGCATCAGGTAGAGATTTTGATTGTAAGGTAAAAGTATATGTGTCAGATGTTTATTAGCAACTAGCTGCCATCCCACTGGAGGATGTAAGTGGTGATGTTGACGAGAAGAAAGGATTTTTAACATGGTTCATATTCTTCAGGAAATGTTCTTAGTGATTATAACATAAAGAATAAAGTAAGTATCCATGGATCCATACTGATAACTAAATACCTGAATAATTAAATAAATGGGAGAGAAACAGCAATTCTTCCTTACAGAAAAATTCTAATTACTAAGCGTAGGAGGACTGAGGGAAATAGAAAGTCACTGTTACAAAACTAAAGTATTAATTGCTGAGGAAAGAACACCGATGGATGCTAAAAAGAGCTGACATAAGTTTAAATAGAGATTGAATATTTGCATAGTCTCAAATAGCTCCCTCAAAAGTTTTAGTAATCGCAAAGGGAAAATAGGAAAGTTTCCGGTGGAGAATCCTGGCTGACTCCCCTTTAGACAAGTAATGAAGGTTAACTTCACTAAGAATAAGCTCTACCAGCATCATGCCCTTCCCGATTTGATGCACGGAGACATGCACACCACTTCTGGACTATCCTTCCCAGTATGCATGACCTCACATCAATCACTGGAAAACATATGCACACCTGCATTGAGGGGCATTCTGCAAAATAATAGACCAGTATCCTTCAGAAATGATGTGATAATGAAAAAGAACGAAAATGCCGAGGAACTGTCGTAGATGGGAGGAGACCCTAGACAGGACAACTAATTACGTTGTGGCATTCTGGATTGTATCCTGGAGCAGAGATAGTCCATTAGTGGAAGAACCATTGAAACAAGAATAAAGCTGGGAGTTTAGTTCATGAATGTTCTGTGATGTTTGTAAGATGTAACATAAAGGGCAGTTGGGTGAAGGGTATATGAGAAGGCTGTACGATTTTTGAAACCACCTTCTGTGAGTCTTATAGCAAAAAAAAAAATGAGTGCAATTTTGTTCCTTTGATTTTTAGAAAATTCCAACAAATACTCAAATTCATTTACTTTGTTTATATGTGCTTATTTTATTACAATGCTGTACAGATAACAGGGTCAAAAGCTGAATTCAATTGTATTTAGATTATAGAGAAATGTTTATTACAGTATTTTTTTTTGCAATGGTGAAATATGACCAATTAAATACCCAACAATAGGGAATAGATTAAATGAATTTTGGTAAATTATATATTAGATTATTGATAAGGAAAAGTGTTCACAATACATAATTAAAGAAAAATGCATGGTGTCAAATCTGTGTAAAAGTGTGTTTGTATGTGTGTGTGTGTGTGTGTGAAGGAGTTTCTCTAAGATGTTGATATTGACTTGGCTGCTTGAAAAGCTTTTGAGCTACTTTAAATGTTGTTTCTATATTGTTCTGTGTTGTTTAGAAATCCCCAGTGCTCATTATAATTTGTACAACCCAAAAATGAATACCATGACACAGTCCAAGGAAAGTTATGGTGGTCATTTATATTAGAGTTATCCAGGGGGAAGAGAATGAGAAACTGTCCCATAGAATTTGGCAAATAAAAGTCAAAGAGACATGAGATAATGCTACAGGTTGGGGTCCTAGCAGCAAAGCTTGAGACAGGAATTCATGTTCATATGATTTATTGAGAGTGTGCTCTTAGTAGAAAGCTGTAAGGAAGTGAAGGGAAAAGGAAAGAGAAGAAAAGGAGTTGTGCAAGAACGTGATTACAATATTAGACAAGACATGAAGTCCTTATCCTGCAGGGAGCTGACGTTTACATTTTCCCTCAGAATCTGTTCTGCCTTGAGGCAACCTTGCCTTTCATATCTCCAAAGCCAGTACCCCCAAACCGTTAGGCTTGACATCATGACTCTCAGACAACTAGAGCAAAAGAGTCTATGATTGCTCAGGGAGAAGCGGGGGGAACTGCCCGGAAAAGTTTTCAGGTATGAACCATAGTGGATGTACCGGTAGCAGCTGAGGGATGGATATGCCATTTCAACCCATTAAAGCATGGGAAATGGATTCAGAAAGTAAAAGAGGGTGGATGTCACATCTTCTGGTTAAATTATGAACTCTGAACTGAACATTCTTAAGAGCTAGATAAAATTACAGATTACACTATACAATGATGTCTAACAATCATGTTTTTATATTGATGGAAAGTGAGGACCAAAATATGTGCCACCCAACTTGGTGGAAAATATTAGTGTAACTTTCTTTGGAAATATTAATAATTATTATAAATAGTGTAGTGGTTAAAAGTATGGATTATGGATTCAGAGATCTGAATTCAAATCCTGGTTTTGTTCAGCAATTTTCTGAACTTTCTGATTACTGATTCCTTACCTATAAAATGCAAATAACAATGGCAAATTTTTAAAAGTTCGTTGTGAGTATTAAGTAGTAAATACGTTAATGAATTTAACACAAAAGCTGGATTTGTATGTGTTCAGTCAATATTATCTAATGTTCTAAAATATGCTTGTGAGAAATTTCTTGGAAAATATATTTTTATGTCACTATATAATTTGTCATGTTGCTGCATAAAATTTTTTAGCATCGGTTTATTTTTATGAGCATATGATGAAGAAAAGTGCTTTTTAATATTGAATACATTGTACTAGATAAAATACGTTTTAATATTGAAAGTTCTGCATACTGTAGATGTTATGTATGGTGTTTCGAAGCAGTATATATCCAAGAAAAAATATGTTCTTAAATTTAATCCATTCCTGTGGGTGTCCCATTGTAAGTAGAACTTTTGATAAGGCTACTTCAGTTAAGGTGTGACCCATCTCATTCAGGATGGATTTTAATGTTCTTATTGAAGTCTTTTATATATTGAATGGAGAGAGAGAGAGAAGTAAAAAGCTGAAATCAACAAAACCTGGAAGAGAACGGAGGGACTAGTTGATGCCGCCATTTGCCTTGCCGTGTACAGAGGAAGGATCTCCAGCAGCCAGTCTGTGAGAAGAAAGCATTGCGTTGACAGCGCCTTGATTTGGACATTTTCTTTGCCTCAAACTGTAAGCAAATAAAATTCCTATTGGTTAAGCCAACCCATTCATTGGTATCTGCTTTTAGCAGCCTAGGAAACTAAAACACTGTATTTATTTAAAAACTCTCAGTTAACTGTCACGCAAAAATCCTTTTTTTCCCTTGAAATTCTCACATAAAATTTCTTGCAAAATACAGTATAGACTATGTTCAGTTTCATTGTGAGCAGTTATTGGAAGGAAAGTAAAGACATAATACAGTTGTTGGATTTCAAAAGGAACTCTGTTTACCACTTCACAAAACCAAGGAGAGAAATTATTTGGATGAGAAGATAGATTTCCCATCCTTAGAAGAAATGCTCGATTAAATTCAGTCCTGCTGTGCATCCTGTCAAAGAAATGATCAGTTTTATACTTTTCTAATTTTGCTCCACTGAAAATAACAGACATCATTTCAATAAATCTGTATCATTTATTTTCTAAAGCGGTGTTATGATTCCTTGCCAGGTTTGCTATTTATTTTGCCCAAAAGACAGCCAGCCTGATGATACAGGATGAAAATGGCTCCCAGCCCTACCCATGAGTCTACTGAGCTATAAAGCAACTTTGTTAACACACTTATTAGATTTTAAATTGTCATGCATTGGCAGTTTGTCACTGGCATTGACTTCCTGCCCTAGAGCCAAGATCGTCGCTGTAACTACTGGCTCATTCATCCTCTCCAGGTTTATAGCTCACTGTTCTGCCCACCACAAGGAGTAATGTGTTGAATACTCTGCATCACAGTACATCTTTGAGTACTACCCTGGAAATTGCACCATGGGGAATTTGGTCTCAGATCTTCTACTGACTTTCTCAATGGCTACAAACGCTCAGTGATTGAATAATTCCATTAAAAACTTAGTCAGCAAATAATGCATAACTAAACATTAGGAAAAAGTGATAAACTATTCTAATCAATTGTTGGCAAATTGGCCCAGTACTTGCCAGCCCTGCTGCTACCACAGTAGCTCTGATCCCTACCACGTTTTGTCTAGACAGACAATGGCAACCCCTTCACTATTCTCTCTTCTCTAATCCATCTTCCCAATGGATCTGAAAGTAATCTTAATAAGCAGAAATATAATAATATGACCCCATCAATGACTCTCTGATGTCATGTTAGAGCAAAGTTTAAATTCCTTAACATGACATATATGACCCACCTAGAATTGTACCCTGCCCAGGCCCTCACTCCCACCTTATCTCTCAGCATCTGCTTTACATCGTACATTATAAGCACAACAAATCCCTTTACTCCCTAGAATGCCATATACTCCTAAGCCTCTAAATTTGAATCCATTAGTCCCATTTCCTAAATCTTTCCTCTCGTTTTTCTCATATTACTCCTACATTTTTGTCTGGATAAATTCTACTTGGTAGAATTCCACTTCATGTACATTCATAAATATCACTTACCCTAGGATATCTTCACTGACCCCTTTATTTCATTATTTCTACCTCTCTCAATATGTAATCATTTTAGACCTCATTGGATATACCTTGTCACTGCATTTAAATTATTTTTACTAACTTTTTGGCCTAATATTGTTGTTCCTGAGGGTAGGGAATGTTTTTTTTTTTTCAAATTTATTACTGAACCTAGTATCTAGAACAGTGCCTTGTATATAGAAAATTCTCAATAAATATCATTAAAAAATGAATGAGCTACATAAATGTGACAAATAAAAAAAAAAGATCAGTGTGACTATAATCAAAGGGAGCTCTAGGGAAAAGGTAGAGTTTGATGAATAAACAGACTTTTGAAAAATGTAATGGAGAAAAGAAGTTCATACTAAATGAACATACTAAATAGAAGCAAATTCACAGAAAAGGCTAATGATGATATATGTTGAATTATGAGCAGATTTCCAAAACTAGAACAATGCATGCATGTATGTTATTACTAGTGGGAAATTGGACTGGCTAGGTATGGTGAAGCCAGATAGATCATGAAGAATCTTTATTTTTTAGAAGGCAGAGAAACAAATTAATTTACTGTGTATATATATTTTTTATTTTGCCTACATAGGATTTATTGTAATCCTGAATCAGAGTTCTTGATATTGACAAATCTGGAAAATAATCAACTACTTTCTCAGAAAATATTACTCCTTCTTCATTTTCTCTTATTTTTGCATTCTCATTAAATTACAGTTAAGCATGTTAGTGTTGCTAGTTATTCTTTGCTGCCTACGTTCACTTTTTCATCATGTTATCTTTCTGTGTTGCACCATGGGTTATTTTTTCATATCTTTTTTCAAAATTTTTTAAATGTCTTCAGCTTTGTCTAATCTGTTATTAAGCCTATTCATTGAGTTTTTAATTTATTACATTTTTATGTAATATGCAAACTCATGTTCTTCTTCTTTTCCCTCAAATATGCCTACTTATTTTTTAAATATACTGCATTTGTTCTTTTCTTATATTTTAAATTCAATCTTTTATTTCTTTCAACCTTTTAAGGATATCTGTTTTATATCCTTATTGTGAAATTCCAATTAGGGACCACTTGGGGGTCTGTTTCTGCTAACTTTTCTTCATGACGGCCTGTTTACTTACCTGTTTTGTCATTTTGGATTGTCCGGACTTATTCCAGGGTAATTCTGTGCATCCTGGGTGCAGAGAATTTCCTTATTTTGTCACAAGCTCAGCATTTGAGAGTATGCTGCTATATTTTATCAAGCATTTCTAGGTATTTTACAGTGAGAGAGTTTTCAGATGACTCACTCAATCATATTGACAGAATGCAAGTCCAGAGTAGTCAGTAACTTGATTGAGGAAACAATATTGTTTTTAAAAGGTAGCATCCAATTAGGGTCTAATTCATACTGGTTGGACCAGCACTGAAAGTCCTAAGTCCTGAGAATCCCTCCATCCTGGGCAGACTGGTATGGTTATCAATTCTAAATTCAGAACTAATCACACCAGGCAGTCAGAGTTGTTGGTGGTGTGACGGAAACTGGCATTGGCTGGCTTAAACAATAAAAGGAATTTGTTGGAGGGGTATTAGGCATTCCCAGAAAGAATGGGATCCTGGCAGCCAGACCTGGAAGATAAGAAAAAATACAGAGAATGCTCTGCATCATGTATCCATTGCTCAAAATTTAAAGATATTCCTAGGAGCAATTATCCAAGCCTAGATAACATCACCATCATCTGGCTGCATCCTAGAGGTGAGACTTATTTACCACACAGGTACAGAAACAGCTTCTATATAAGAGAGATGTGGTACAGCAAAAGAAACACGCGAAATCTTACCACAGTACCACATGGACAAGATGGACTAATTGGAAGAGGTTGTGTTTCAATTATTACATGCAAATTTGGATTTGATTTTGAGAATTCATATACTATATACCAGAATGAGTCTTAAATCAGGTCACTTTCATCTGTAACTCATGGGTGTGGTGGTTTGGACATGCTCTGGTCTTGGTCCACATTCTGGTGGTTGTGGACACATTGTAAATAGGATCTCTTGAAGACGTCACTTCAGTTATGGTGGGACCCAGATGAATCCGGGCAGACTTGAATGTGAATTACTAGAGTCCTTTATGAGCAGAATGAAATTCAGACATAGAGAAAGACATGGGAAGCAAAAAGCTGGAAGTCATTGTAACTCAGGAGAGAAAGAAGATACTGCAGTGTGCCTTGCCATATTGCAGAAAAACCAAGGACCGAGGATCTCTAGCAGCCAGCACCAGAATGCCAGTCTTTGGGGAGAAGATATCACATTGCTGTTTTTCCTTTTGGATTTCCCTTGGTCAGAACTGTGAGCCGATAAATGTACTTTGTTCAAGTCAACCCACTGAATAGTGTTTTAGCAGCCAGGAAACTAAAACATTGGGTTTTTGATATTCTAGGTGCATGATTTTATATTTCCTGCTATTATAATTATATATAGATTGTTATATTATGTATCTTTATTGTATCTCTCTTATTTGTGAGGAGGATGTAGAACATTGAGTCATTTTATTTGCAGTGCTTGATTCCTCCTTTCTTGCTATACTCAGTTTAGGCCCCTTTGATCTTCATTGCTTATCATTTCTTTGAACTATTTTTAACCTCCTTGCCTTATTTCTGTCGCTATACCTATACCTATCCTATTACTTTATATTTTTATGTAGTTATTTTTTATTAGAGAACTTGTAGGTTTGTAGGCAAATAACGCAGAAAATAGAGAGTTCCCATATACCCCTTATTATGAACAATTTGTATTTGTGTGGTGCGTCAATTGTAACTGATGCAAGAATGTCATTTTATTTGCACTAGAATCTATAGTACATGGCTTACATTAGGGTTCATTGTGTTGTACAGTACTATGTTGTTTGTTTTCTTTTCTTTTTAAATTTTATTCTAGAAATGTATATACAACCTAAAATTATCCCCTTTTAACCATATTCACATATACAATCTAATGTACTTAAATATGAAGGTTCTTTTTTGATAAAAAGTTATTTCTCATGCAGTCTGCAAGGTTGAATAGGAAGAGTTGTGTTTTACATAACAATGAAACAGGATAGGTATTAATGTTCCCATTATAAAGACGAGAGAAGATGATTAGAGAAGTTAAGACCATGTCTGAAGGAGTTAGAAGGAGAGATTGGACTCAAAATCTTCTGTCTGACCGTGATGTATTATCTTTAGCCATTAGGTTACTCTTGTGTGGAAGACCTAAGAAAAGTTTCCAAACTATTTCCCACCATTCATTAAATAGAAGACTGCATCCTCTATATTGCTTTTTAGAGAATCCTGTTCATTCTTCCTTTTAACAAATAGTGATTTAGCAACTTCTTCATTCTAGACACTTTTCTAAGTGCTTGTAATATTTATTTAAATAAAACAGAAAAAGATCTCTGTATCTTTGCAGCAGAAGTGAGATAAGCAATAAAAAATAAATATAATGAATTTCATTTATGCAGTATTTTGGATGGGGTTTAGGTGCTTTGGAAAAAATTAAATGCAGTGTGGAGTAAATGGGCAACAAGAGAGGGATTGTTATAGGGTGAAGTAATACATTAGGTTGAACCAGGTGAAAATTGTTTTTGACTTACAAAATCAGCAAGTTCATATGGTTCAGCTTATGTTGGTGGTCAAGATCGGCATCACTGAGATGAGATTTCAGTGAAAACTTGAAGGGAGTAAAGGTGTTAGCTAAGCAGATATTTGGAGGAAGAATGATTCACATCCATTCTGTGTATTATGTATTCCTGATTCGCTTCAGTCTAAAGCTTTTCTTTTTTTGTCTGACTTAGCTTCCTATAATATATATTCTAGTCTGAGATGTCCTTTGTTATATGTCAGAACTCATCATTGAGGAAATTTAAGGCATCCAGAAAACAAATGGCTTTTTATAATGTCATTAACATTGTGACCTTTTCAGAGATCCCTTCCTTTCCCAAACATAAAATAAAATGAAAGGAATAACAATAAAAAAGTTTCCTGTTTTCAAAAATTCCCTTTCCAGTGATTCAGAGGCAGTAGGTAGGCTTTCTTTCTTCTAGCCTTACCTTTCATTGCTACATGAAAAAAGTTGTGGACTGTTTAGTACACTTGGTAAACCCTGGAAGGGTCTATTGTGATCTGATTATCCCCTCAGGCAATCACCATCAGGGCAGTAAAGGATTAACTCAGGAGGCCTGGGTTACTCAAACCCTGCACATTTCAAAGAAAGGATTGACCCTGTCCGCCTCCTGGGAGATAGCCTCTGAACCCCTGGAACATCTTGTCTGATAAGATTATTTTTGTATGCTTGAAGCCTTGGGGCCATACCAGCTCGTTTATTCTAATAGTGGGATTTATGGTGAATGCCTGTGTTTGTATACCTGAAATTTGGGGCCAGTCTGCTTCAGTTTGACCTATGGAGAGCTGGAGACTGAGTAGCTAAGGTCAGTAACATGGGCACAGCATGCCTATGGGACTGAACCCTGGAAAAAATCCTGAACTTGAAGGCTTGGCTGAGCTTCCCTAGCTGTGGGCAACACTTCACATGTTGTCACTCATTGTTGCTAGGAGAATTAAGCGCTCACTGTACAACTTCATTGTAAGGGGACAATCAGAAGCTTGTGCCAGGTTTTCCTGCACTCCACCTTTTCTCTTTGCTCGTTTTAACTGTATCATTTTAATGTAGTAAACATAACCGTGAGTATAACAGCCTTTCTGAGTCCTGTGAGTCTTTCTAGTGAATCTAGTGTGGTCTTGAAAACCCTTCACACACCATCCATTAAAACTTCTCTCTTCTTACAGGGACACAGAGGCATATTTTATTATACGTCCAGGATCTGGGCGTCATCACCATGGAATGGAGCCCGAGATAAGAAATAGTGCCCTTATTATTATGTTTCAGAACCCTTTCCCCATTTCCATTTAATGTTCCTCCACTTGTTAATGACTACACCCAGATTTTGATTCTTCTTCACCTTCTCAGTATCTCCCCTCCACCCACACCTGTTCCATCCTAGATTTATTCATGGATTGTGTCTGTTATTTTTATTAGGATCTTTTCATTTAGGAAAGTAAGCTGAGATCCAGAGATTTCAGTACTTTTAGCAAGCTCCTAGTTGCCTCTTCCACATTCTGAAAGATAGAAGGACAAAGTTTTCAAGTACAGCCATTCTCCTTAATCAATTACCTAGCCCACACAGACTATTGATTAAATATATTCTCTTCTTTTTCTGCTTACATTTTCATATTAAAATTAACATTTAACATGTACTTTTCATAGTAAAAATATATACACAGCAAGAATATGAGAAATATACTCATTAATGGAAGGTTGAACTATTCATCTAGGATTATTCTTGTCTTAAAGATTACATAATTTTATAAATGTACTTGAGAATCTGCATTTGTTTTTACAGATTATTAAATATTTTTTGGTATAAAAAGGCAGTTTTAAAATATTCAAAGTACTGTTATCAATGAATGATTTGACAGAACTATTTTCTTTAGAGTAAATATTATCTCTTTGGAAAGAATGGGTAAATGGATTTGATTTTTGAGCTACAATTCATTTACATATCGCCCCATAGTAATCTAATATTATTTTTTAAAGTGTGGAAAAGATGCAAATTTATCTAATAACAATTAAAATAATTATATAATTATGAACCATGTTTTAGATTTCTTCAGTATTCCCCATTTCAAAAGTTTTACTCATCTTTAAAACTGACATAAAAATCAGGGCTCAGAAAAGTAATGAATCAACTATTTCAATATAAGTACTTGGCAAATTACTTCTTATGAAATTATGTTTAATATTACCTTAAACTAATGAAATAAAATAATTCTGTTGAGTAGTAATCATTTCTCCATCTCTGTAAATGTTCTGTTTATATAAGTAATGAACCAATACTTTATGCCTCTGGGAAGTAACCTCTATGTACATTATTATTTGGCTGATTGTCCTTTTGTGGCAGATTATTTTAAGTAGAACTGTTTTTGTAAGTGAATTTGCTTAAATGTATGGTTCTAAATTAGTGAACATAAATTACAGCTCCATGGTTTGTCATCATTTCGGTTGATATAGGATTACATTTAAATATATTATAATTGAGAAATGATTTGAATACTACACATTCAGCCATGCTGATAAGTTATCATCCCTTTAGCTATATTTAGCTTCTCTGGGACTATAGTTTTTGGCAATTCAGAATCTGAATTTAAACCTCTAACTTCCAGGTAGTACCTTGTCAGTTAAAAATGGCATAGCATAAATAGCCCCCCAGTTTATGAAAAGCTATGCTTTAATTCACAGGGCTCACAGAACAGAAGACATTTACAAACTCCTCCCCACTAGATGCAAATGTTCTGGTTTACAGTTCCAAGTATAATCTTTATCAATATCCTGTTTGGTGACATCACTTTAAAGGCTGGCCAATAAAAATTTACCATTAAGCTTAACATGCCTCTACTCTTTGGCTAGTCATTCTGGAATTGCTTCTCATCTTTAGAAAAGTGACTTTTCTTCTGAAGTGTGGCACTTTCCTGAGGGGAGAGAATGTGGCTTTTGAAGAGAAGTTATTATGCCATAAATGTACAAAGAAGCACAGAAACAAATTTTAAAAGGGCTGCCTTTCATGTTGGTTCAAGGAAATAAGGATTTTAGAATGATATATGCAAGTAAGAGCTAGAGGCCGGAGAGAAAAAGATTAGAAGACTTCATTTATCTCAGGGAGAGGGAAAAACTATTTTTAAGACATATTACCTGAATAGGTCTGCTCCTCAAATATGCATACAGGACTGCAGGATTTTTTAAATAAGAATTTGACCTCGATAAGATCAGGGCTAAGAAGAGAGAGGAGAGCATGGATAGGTGCATTTTCTTTAATATTCATAAGCAGATGGTATAATCTATTTATTTCATCTTTTCTTACCTTTCAAACTCATTAGCATTAGTATTTCTTTCATTCATAAGTGAAATTTTCATTCAAATTACTGAGCATCTCTAGTTGACCAAAATCATATAAAGTTCTCTTTCACTTCATTTTTACTGTCAGAGTATTTCCTATTTTCTTACTGTCTTCACAATGTGATTGTTACAGATTATCCAGCACTCTGATTTGTTAGTATGGATATCAAACCTGCCATTTTACCAGAAGTAGAAATCGTAATATTGGGCTTTAAATGATATACACGTATTCATTTTGATGAAAATATAACTAGTCAGCAGATAAGATAATTTACATGAAAAAAATTTATTAATTGAAGTGTTATGTGTGAACTGAAAAACAGTCTGAGGGAAGTGGTGTTTGCATGAGAAATATAAACAAAGCAAAATCCTGGTCTGCTTTGCAATACACCTGCCCCTCCACCTTGAGGCCAGGTAAAAGCTATATAGCATTAAGAGAGGGAAGGCTTGTTAGTGTGCTAGCCAGGATCATTTATGAAGTGACATCTTGTCTCTCCTATAAGAGATTTTTTTTAATTGTAAAATTTTTCTAAATGCCATATTTTCTCTTCTCATCCAGCTTGTGCTCCCCACCTGCTCTATTGAGTTAAGCAGAAAATCAATACACATTTTAAATGTCATTATCCATCTCTGGGCTTTGTAGGTGAATACATTTATAAATTTCTTTGCTATTTGAAGGGAAGTGTTCTAGTTTGCTAGCTGCCAGAATGCAATATACCAGAATCAGGATGGCTTTTAAAAAGGGGAATTTAATAAGTTGCTAGTTTGCAGTTCTAAGGCTGAGAAAACATCCAATTAAAACAAGTCTGTAGAACTGTCCAATCAAAGGTATCCAGGGAAAGATACCTTGGTTCAAGAACCTATGATGTTCAGGGTTTCTCTCTTACCTGGAAAGGCACATGGCGAACACAGTCACAGTATCTCTCTCGGCTGGAAGGGTACATGGCGAGCACGGTGTCATCTGCTATTTTCTCTCCTGGCTTCATGAAGCTCCCAGGGAGGCGTTTCCCTTCTTCATCTCCAAAGGTCACTGGCTTGTGGGCTCTCCGCTTCTTGTGGCTATGTCATTCTGCCCTGCTCTCTCTGAATCTCTTTCATTCTCCAAAGTGTTTCCTGTTTTATAGGACTCCAGAAACTAATCAAGACCCACCCAAATGGGTGGAGACATGTCGTCACCTAATCCAGTTTAACAACCGCTCTTGATTAAATCACATCTCCAGGGAGATGATCTGATTACAGTTTCAAACATATAGTATTGAATCGGGATTATTCTGCCTTTATGAAATGGGATTTTGATTAAAATATGGCTCTTCTAGGGTACATACATCCTTTCAAACCAGCACAGGGAGTAAAGGCTAAAGGTAGCAAGTAGACACATTAGTGTCCAGCTGTTCCAAAAAACCTGAAAGAGTAAGTTGGCAGCTTATGTTCTCCCTAAAGGATATAAATATGTAATGGCATGAAATAGAAATTCTTGATAAAGCTGGTACCTTAATGAAAAGAGAGAGATTTTATTACCTACATATTATATATATAGTATTTGTATTACCAGAATTACAATTAGTCTCATTTGGGGTTTGTGTCATGAGAGAACTAATAATGAAGGAAGATATAATAAAATATAATTTCTGGAAAACTAAAGAAAGTTAGAGGGGGTGGGGCAGGAGTGGAAGAAGAGAAAATCCCTTCTCTAAATGGTGTGAGTCCAGTTGAAATGATTGATTCAACAAAAAGCAAGAGGACAAGAGCCACATGGGAAAAGTATGAGGTTTGTTTACAAAGTGTGCAGCTAAGGATGGGTGAGCACTGGTGGGGAAAATATACTCATTCCATATATATGTGTTCTCTGAGGATAGAGCTGTGATCACAACCACCCAAGCTCTGCCCTCAGGAACCTTAGATTCTAGTGGGGAAAAAAAGATAAACAAAAAACATGATATGTTACTTGGTGATAAGTACTTTGAAGAAAAATAAGAAGAATAAGACAAAGTAAGAGATAAAGAGTGATTAGAAAAGAAGGGTTTTTAGAAAAGGCATCTGTTAGGAGATGACATATGAACAGAGATCTCAATAAGATGAGTGAGCAAGCTGTTTGGCTGTTAGGGATTGAATCATATCCCCCATAAAAGGCATGTTCAGGTCCCAACCCCTGGTCCTGTGGGTGTGACCCTATTTATAAATAGGACATTTGATGAAAGTATTGGTTAGGTGTCCAGATCGAATGAGGGTGGACATTGATCCAGCTTGGCTGAAGGCCTTATTAGCAATGGAAATTGAACATGGAAGAGAAGCCATGGGAGCAACCAGAAGCTGGAAGCCACCAGAACCCTGAAGAGAAAAGAGGGGACTCTGTCACATGCATCACCCGGAAAAGCCAAGGCACCCCAAAGATTGCCGGCCAGCTGGAAGATACCAGCCTGGGAGGAAGGAAGCCTTCTAGCTTCTAAAACCATGAGCCAATCAATTCCTGTGGCTAAGCCAACTGATTTTATGGTATTTGTTCTAGCAGCTTGGAAAGTAAAACAGTGGTTAACTGGGGAAACAGTGATCCAGGTAGAGGGAAGAGTAAATGCAAAAGTCCAAAGCTGGGATGCTCTTTAAGTGTGCAAGGAACAGCTGCGGGACCAGTGTGGCTGGCCTAGAAAAATTCAGTGGGAGAAGGAAGGCCAAGAACTCAGGTAAGTCTGGGGGCAGAGGCAGGCTGCAGCCTGCATTGAGGAGATGGAGGATTTGGGATTTTATTCTTAGGTGGGAAGCCATTAGTGTATTTTGAACAGAGGAATGACATGTTGTGACATATGCTTTAAAAGGATCACTCTGACTGCTGTAAGGAAAATAGACTGCAGAGTGACAAGGGTGGAAGCACGAGAACAGTTAGGAGGTAGTTTTATATGCATGTATCTCTGTGGGATGACTGCTGATAAAACTTGCCAGATAGCAAAGGAAATTAGTTATAACTCATTTACCAAAGTGATTCTAGGCAGGTCATTGTCATATTAACTTTTTTTTTTTTTGCTGTATTTATTGCCAAAAAGAAATTGAACCAATTCAAGGCAGAACAGATTCAAGATCTACAATAGTCATCTAATAATAAAAAAATGTTTTACTTGTCAACTTTCCTTCTAATCTTTTAGATGTAAAGTACTTATGTCTAATACTATATTTGTAGTAATTTTATGGATAGCATTACTAGTCTGTATTTTTGCCTTAACATTTAACATTTCAATATGTGCACTTTCCTATTTTTAAGTGTTCTTAAATTCTTTTCCCATATTTTTTCCTTTTTGAATCTCTCCCTCCACTTCCACATAATCCATATGACAGTCTTTTGCATATACTTTCATCTCATTCTCGATGCACATATGATTTTTTTTTTTTTTTTGCACGGGCAGGCATTGGGAATCGAACCCGGGTCCCTGGCATGGCAGGCGAGAGCTCTGCCTGCTGAGCCACCATGGCCCACCCGATGCAGATATGATTTTTATTTAAATGTTATTCTGCCTCTATAAAATGTATTGTTTCTTAATAAGCACCACAGTCTACTCACAAGATATCTAAAGTTTTACTGAGTTAAATTCTTGCTTTTGAAAAAAAAAATGTAGCCCATATTATTTTGAGGAGAAACAGAAGCAATTAGTCACATTGATAAAGAAAAACTTGTTTAAATTGTTTTGATTTTTATTATGTTGCTGCCTGGATCATGAATTCTCATCCTCTTTTCTTTCTACCCTCCCTAGGGCTCTTTTCAAAAGGGAAATGGTGCATTTGTAAATACATTTGTTATTTAAAATGTATTCCAAGAATGGTTTTAGTGAAGCTTATTACTAGAATTGCATTTGCACTACTAAGTAATGAGTACTTACTCCAAGTACTGTTTGTGCATGGCCATCTGGTTTAACAGCACGTCCAAAGTTGAGACAGCTCCCCAGGGCTCCACAACTCACTGAGATCCTGAAAGGACACCACCACATCAACATACACAGAATTTGGGCTCACACTTCCAACAGGCTCCTTCCTCTGGAGATCATGGATATGAACTAATATTTAGGGTGCCAAGCATTTATTCAGCCTGTATTCCCGATAATCAATATTTAGGGGAGGATTTAGGTGCTTTGGTGTTTTGTCCAATTTTATTTTCTTAACCATATTCTAATTAAATTAATCAAAATAAAGGGAAAAATGCACAAGTGGGAATAAGTCCATTCTTAAAATTTTTTCAAAAGACATAGGAAAGGTATCCATTAAGATTTGCAGGGGAAATGATTTATTTCTATAAGTCCCTTTCAAAATGCTCTCTTTCTTTGATAAATGTTGGAAGTATGTTCTACAGGATTAATATTCTCTATTGTTTAGGGGAAGATTAAATTTAAAGGTCTTCATATGAAGTTCTAAAATAAGGTTTTGAAAATATGTGTGTGTACGAGTGACTGTAAGAATGCACACACACATTTTATTCTTGGTAGCCATAATTAATATTCTCCTGGTAAGTCCATAATCAAGTGTTTGGGAAAAACTATACATTCAACAAAACATTTTTCATTCCATTATCACATTAAACTAAAATTTCTTTTACTTTCATTCGATTTTTTTTTTTCTGAGGGAAAAATCAGTACCCAAATATACAAAGATCTTCCTCTGAGATTTGTTTAAAGTCTTTACTTTTCTCTTCAAGTACATGACTAAGCAAATGCTCTTTATCCTTAGTATATATAATACCCTAAAAGCCTTTAATCCAGTCCTTTAATTATCAATGCTTAAAGAAAATGCTCTGAGTTGTCTTGATAGGTTATCAGCTATGCTTTTAAAAACAACTTTCTATTTTACAAACCGAATTTCCAAAGAGAATTATCATGAACATAAGATCTTACTGAGAGAAGCTCTTCACAGTAGGATCTGAATAAATTAATTCCCTCGCTGTAAAGATTCTTGATTTCTCATCATGTATGAATTGCATATTTAACCAAAAACAGTGAACCAATTTACAGGCAAACCACGGGTCTCTATGAATCTTCCAAGGAATTAAGGCTGAAATCTAAACAGATCTAGTCCATTTATATCACAGAATAATCGGGCCCATAGACCATGATTTTTCAACACCAAACAATGCTTACAAAAATTCTAAATAAGCAATGTAAAGGTTCATCATGTCACAACTGACCAGAAAGAAAAATTTGATGTATTATGTGACTTTTTATAATACCTCTTTTATATCATAATTTTAAAGTACATTTTATAAAGTATAAAGCTATTTATTATAGCAGGCCATAAGTGTATAAACCGTACTTTTTTTAATGTTTATGAATTTAATTTATTTTAATAAATTTTAACTATGCATTTTAGTTGCTATTTCTATCAACTACCACAGGAAAAAGAATATTTTCAAGAGAGTATTTCTGTGACCCTAGCAAACACATATTGCTAATGTTGGTTTTATTTTGACTCTGATTAGGCAAAATTAAAGTAGCCTATTTAATGTATTGCAGTGTTAGAGAACATATGCAGAAATTAAAGACTTTTCAGAGATGCAGTGAAATTACCACTTCCCAGTACGTTCTTATTAATATAGAAATGTGTTTACTTTTTAAATTTGCTATGAAGTGAAATGTATACTATAAAATATTTTTATCATTCCTCTTTTCTTCTGCTCCTAAGCTTCTTAGCAGAAGCTTCTATTGTTACCATAGGTAATTATGTTTCCTATAGTTAGCCATTTAAAAAAAAAAAGTCCAAATAGTAAGGCATCTTTGATGTTTATCATATGAAATTTTATCCACAATTCTAAACTAGCCTCTTCCAGTTATGTAATTAGGTTGGGTATCCATTTTCAGATGCTTTGTACTCTTTTTACTTACATCAAATTAAATACTCTGATAAATTTCTTTCAGATTTTAATTGTTAATATTCTTTTGCCAGTGAAAGAACTACCCGGGAGGCTAATCCTTAGGAAAATATTTTCACCCATATACGACATTAGTTCTCCTGAAGATTATGGAAAAAAACAAAACAAAACAAAACAGAGTACCTTAATCATTCTAAGAAAATGGTCTCACCATGCTCTTCGGTCTTGTTCTTCTTGTTCAACTCCTGATATTTTAGTCATTCTTAAGCAAAACTGCAGATACAAAAATCTAACATTTGTTGTATGGTCTGCCTCACTCTGAATAAGCAGAATAATTTTAGTCAATGGCACTAACTTGCTATTCTTGGTATTTATTTATTTATATTTTTAAATAATTATTCTACAAATATAAATACAAACTTTATAATAACTTAATAAGCCTCATAACATGAAGTGTACTTATTCAATTTGAAATTGCTGTTGTATCAGTACCGATTTGTAAATCTGTAATTTTCTTCATTATTTTCTTTTGCTTGCTTACTTACATATTTCACCCAATATGGTCAGGAAAGGTATGTAAATGGGAAGTGGCTATAATATCCCATCTGGAACATCTGGAAATTAGGTAGTTTTAAAGAGGTAATAGACCATTTTGTCAAGAGAATTGACTATATTTAGATCTTCTGCTGTTTCAAGCTGTATGATGACTGAGGTGGGTTAGAGCTATATAACTGAGAAAAGCATGTTTTTAAATTTAATTTGTTCCTGTGAGTGGGAATTCATTGTCAATAGGACCTTTTAACTTAATTCATTCTGTGGATGGAAACTTATTGTAAATAGAACTTGTTGACCTGTCAGATTGGATCATAATCCCATTACTGAAGGCCTATAGGGAAAGTCACAGAAAGAGAAAAAGCTACAGAGAGCAACCAGTAGATGAAAGTCAACAAAAGGGAAAAGCCAGGAAAGGCTGCCGGGTGACAGAAAAGCCAAGGTCCAAGAATCACCATCAATCAGCCCCAACCAGAATGCCACAGTCTCCTGGGAGAAAGCCTCACCTTGATGACACTTTGATTCTGGGACTTCTCCTATCCTCAAAACCATGAGCCAGTGCACTCCCTTGCTTAAGACAATGCCTTGCATAGTATTTCCTGCATCAACCAGAAAACTAAAGCAATGACCCTGACCAAATTACTTGAATTCTTTGTGACTTGTGTCCTAATTTTTAAATTAATACAGGCATACCTCATTTTATTGCAATTTATGGTGCTTTACAGATATTGTGTTTTACAAATTGAAGTTTTGTGCCAACCCTGCATCAAGCAAGTCTGTGGATGGAATTTTCCAGCATGTGCCCAATTTGTGTTTCTGTGTCATAGTTTGGTACTTCTCACAATATTTCAAACTTTTTCATTATTATTATATGTGTTATGGTGATCTGTGATCAGCAATATTTGATGTTACTATTGTAATTGTTTTAGAGTGCTACAAAACATACCCACAGAACATGGTGAACTTAATTGATAAATGTTGCATGTGTTTTGTTTGGCCCACTGAACAGCCAGTCCCCATCTCTTTGCCTCTCCTCAAGCCTCCCTACTCCCTGAGATACAGCAAAATTGAAGTTAGGTCAATTAATAACCCTCTAGTGGCCTCTGAGTGTTCAAGTAAAGGAAGTATTGTGTGTCTTGCACTTTAAATCAAAAGCTAGGAATGAATATGTTTAGTGAGGAAGACATGCCAAAAGCCAAGATAGGCTAAAAGCTGGGCTTCTTGTACCAAAAAGCCATGTTGTGAATGCAAAGAAAAACATCTTGAAGGAAATTAAAAGTGCTATTACAGGAAGTACAGGAATGGTAAGAAAGTGAAACGGGCTTGTTGTGGATATGGAGAAGGTTATATTGGTCTGGATAGAGTATCAGACCAGTCACAACATTCCTTTAAACCAAAGCCTAACCCAGAGCAAAACCCTAACTCTCTTCAATTCTGTGAAGGCTGGCAGAGGTGAGACATCTGTAGAAGAAAAGTTTGAAGCTAATCAAGGTTGGTTCATAAGGTTTAGGGTAAGAAGCCAGCTCCCTAAAACACAAAAGTGCAAGGTGAAGCAGCAATGCTGATGTAGAAGTTGCAGCAAGTTATCCAGAAGATGTCGCTGACTTTATTGATGAAGGTAACTACTTCCTCCTATATGAAGAAGTAACTGAAGTTATGAAGGAAATAGCAAGAGAACTAGAATTAGAAGTGGAACCTGAAGATGTGCCTGAATTATGGCAATCTCATGATAAACCTTTAATGGATGAGGAGTTGCTTCTTATGGATAAGCAAAAAAAAAGTGGTTTCTTGAGGTGGAATCTGCTCCTGGTGAAGATGCTGTGGACATTGTTGAAATGACAAAAATGGATTTTAAACATTGCATGAATGTCGTTAATAAGAGGATTGAGTCCAACTTTGAAAGAAGTTCTCTAGGTAAAATGCTATTAGACATCATCACATGCTACAGAGACATCTTAGATGAAAAGAAGAGTCAATTGATGCAGCAAACTTCATTGTCTTATTTTAAGAACTTGCCATAGCCACTCCATCCTTCAGCAGCCAGCATCATGAATAGTCAGCAGCCATCAACAGCAAGGGAAGACCCTCTACCAGCCAAAAGATGACAACTCACTGAAGGTGTAGATAATGGTTAGCATATTTTAGCGATAAAGTATTTTTTTTCCGTTTTTTTTATCATGGGCAGGCACTGGGAATCAAACCCAGGTCTTTGGCATGGCAGGCAAGAATTCTGCCTGCTGAGCCACTGTTGCACCGCCCAACAATAAAGTATTTTTAACTAATATACATTGTTTTTAGACATAATGCTATTGTATTCTTGGACTACAGTATAGTGTGAACATAACTTTTATATGCACTAAGAAAGTAAAAATTTAGTGTGCCTCAATTGCAATATTTGTTTTATTATTGTGGTCTGGAACTGAACCTGCAGTGTCTCTCAGGTATGACTGTATAACAAAAGTACATAGTTCAAAGGATTGTTAATACAAAATGAGTCAGTGTAAAATTTTAGAACAGTGCCTGGCACATACTAAATCTCAATGTGTTTTATCAATTATTATTATTATTATTCAAGATCTAGCCTCCTAAATATTATAGGATCTTAAAATATCAAAATCAAGTGTTCTAAAGACTGGATCAACCAGTTCAACTGTCTTCTCTCACAGTTGCCCATAACTGTTTTTCCCAAGTATTTTCTAAAGGTCCCCAAATCAGCTTAGTCTATACCAGACAAATAAATGTTAATAGTAAACCTAGGTCCCCCACCTCTTACATCATTTTAGGAAGCAGCATTCAGCATAACAATATCAGAGTTATGATAGTAAAATATATAGATATTTCTAGTCATTTTATTCTTCTAAGCTATCCAATTACTTTCATTGTAATAATCATAAAAGGACCAACTATGGTACACAAAACAGAACTCAGAAAAGTCAAGTCAAAAGAAAGACTTCAGTTGCTTGGGTAATACGACTCTTTCGGTCTCTAGAAGCAACATTATTTCCTGGCAGCTAGTTCCATGGAAACCTGCAAAGCATCTGCCCCAGCTGCTGGTAGAAATCATATTGGCAGGTTTTAATTGAGTCTGTGGAGAGTGTTTCAAAGGCAAGAATATTTTAAATAGTTCTTGATGCCTGTAGGTGCATCCAGAAATGAATTAGTGTTTTTTTTTTAAGCTACTCATTACCTGCAGTTAGTGACAGGATCATTTCAGGGAATTCATTTAAAGTTTTATTTACTAAAGAGAATTTTGTTAACTTTTATTATTTTCTAAGAAACAAATGAATATGTCAAGTTTGCAGTCCTTAAGGTATCTTTTTCTTTTTACTCTTATGGCCAACCTCCCAGCCCTTAATATCATAGTCCTAGAATATTCTCCATGCTTTAGTTTCTTTCCTCTTCAATCTGAGACACAGTATAAAGTAGTATTAAGGGCACAGATGTTTGTATTTAGACCCAATTATTCAAATCCCAACTCTTCCACTTTCTAGATATGAGTTGGGGAATGTTGCTCAATCTTCCTAAGTCTGTTTTGCACAATATTTCCCCCCATCTTTCCTTCAGTAATTTCTCCTTGCTGATTATAAGATACAAATTCCAGTTGTTCTTTTAGTCATTCAGTTTCCACTGCCATTTATGCCCCTTAGGATATCTGTATGAGAATAAGTATAGATCTCTTTTCCAGTGTTTTTGCCTATTCTACCCGAGTTTTGTTCATGCTAGTTTCCTTATTTATGTTAGTTTCCTAGCTATATCAAAGTACTCCATATTGGGTGGCTTATAACAACAGTAACCCATTCTTTGTCAGATCTGGAGGCAAGAAGTCCAAAATCAAGGCACAAGGAAGCAGCGTTATGCTTCCTTCAAAGTCTCTAAGGAAGGATCCTTCTTTATCTTGGTAGAACCGAATGTTCTTTGCTTGTGCAGAAAAACTCCAGTCTTTACCTCTATCTTCATGCAGCCATCTTCCATTTGTGTCTGTGTCTCTGCATCTAGATTTTCCTTTTTTTATAAGGACACCAGTCCTATTTGGTTTAGAGCCCATGCTAATCCAGTATGACCTCATCTTAACAGAACTAACTGCATCTGCAAAGACACTATTTAAAAACAAGGTCACATTCTGAGGTTCTAGAAGGACATGAATTTGGTGGGGGAGGTCATGATTAAATACAGTACACCTTACATGTGGGACTTTTTTCTTATTTTCAGTTCCTCTCATTATGTTTTCCTTGAAGGCTCCAGTCTGTTTGACTCTTCGGCATCTAGATAATTTCAGAGAGCCCTTACTAGTGCCATTACTCATCATATTACTTAATATGGTACTACTATATATTGTACTCAACTGTTATGTATTGCAAATTTAAGTAACATTATTTCAGCGGGAATTTTTCTGACATACTCTAGTGACTATAGGAAATATGGAAAATTGGATAGGAAATCGTTTTCCCCTTCACTTCTCTCAGGGCACATAGCATTTTCCCCAGGATGAAATTGAAGACTGACTTCTACAAAGTATACTATTCAATTTGTTTAATGTGGCAGATAGTATTACTGTCCCACTGCTACTTAGTTCCTATTTTCTTCTGGACATACCATATGATTGTCCATCTCACTGTAATGAAATGTAAGTAAGATGTGGCATACTCTGATCGATAACATGTAACCAGAAATTGAGAGTATGACTTTCAGGTAGCAATATTTATTTGCTAGCGATCCACCCTTTTTGACTTCCTCTGCCACAGCAGTCATTGAAGAATGTATTGATGTGGATATTCAATGCTCGACATGTTCATGGAAAACAAATCCTTGGAGAGTTGTCTGGACTCAAAATGAACTTTGCGTGAGAGAGAAATAATAGTTATGGCAACCAGGGTGTTGTTTGTTATTCCTATTTTACCTGTTACACTTTAAAGGCCTTTGTGGGTGATGAATTGGTTGCATTCTTAGTTAATATGTACTCATCATTTCGTTCAGTAAGAGTCACTGAGGGTTTACTACATGTTTGGAACTGGACATAATAAATTGGATAGATGCGGTCTCAAACCTGATGTAATTGGCATTCTTATGTGAAAGATCAACAAATAGAAAAAAAATAATTCAAAAAACAAATTAGGTTCAAATTTTCATAATACCTATAAAAGTAACAAGCAAGGGGTTAACATGGAGAATAAAATGGAGAATTTACCTTAAATAAGGTAGTCAGAAAGTCTCTGTGATGAGGTGAGATTTTATCTGAGAGTTAAAGGCTGAGAAGGAAGGAATGGCAGGGGAAGAACTGGGGGCAACAGTGCAGGTAACAGCATGTGCAGAAGCAAAGGGGAACTTGAAAAATCAGAGTGGTTGTAGTTAAGTAACCATGTCTACAGATGACTGCTGCTGTTCCAATAGTATATTCTTGAAACTACGGAGGGATTCTTAGGTTATCTTATAGTCTTTCTCTGTGCAAAAGACCACTAACGTTACCCAGGGTGAAAAATTTTCTTTACCCAGTAACTTTATGATTTATGGAAAGAATTTATCTTAAAAACACTCAGAAAATAAGGGAGGGACATGAACTACAAAGCCTACTTACACTTACATTTTTAAGAAATCTTGACCAGGAAGAAAGAAGAGAGTGACGTTGTTATCCAGAGAGAAGCAGTGGCTGAGTTTGCTGCTTGATGTTTATAGCTAGAGAGTTCAATAGGCTTTTTCCCATATGATGGTGAATTCATCCCAAAGCAAAGAAACTGAAAAACAGTGCGATTTCAAATCACAGCTGTCATAATGAAATAGAAAATTTTAAAAATGCCCAAATGGACTGGCTAGATTTCCCTTAAACGTTCCTAGCAAATATTTATTCTCATTGGTGATTTAATAGTAGGAATGGACACGTTTAGCCTTTTTATTGCAATAAACACCAGGCTGAAGGTAAATAATTAGCTTTACCCATTGACCTTGAAGAATTTGTGAAATTTTGTCTAATATAAATAATGGTGTGGCTTTTCTGAGAGTATCCAAGATTGCTTGTAAATTCATAAAGACATTTTGGTATTTAGGCTATTTTATGTTTCTAGTATTAATATTTGTCACCAGGCAACAGGTCAATTGAATTCTTGATGGTTTGTTTTATTAAGAAAATAAGCAGGAATCTTAGAAAATGATGTGATAAAAGGTGTGTTACAAGATGTTTTTACTTGTGCAATTACCCTTTGTTAGCTTAACTACCCTTCCAGATTTCCACAGTATACTAAACTGCATGAGTGCTATTAAAACAGTATTTCCTTTCATTGTGAGGGTTAGCATCTTTCAGGTACTTATTGGCCATTTGTATTTCTTCCTTAGTGAAATGTCTGGTTATACTTTTTGCCTGATTTTTTATGGGGTTGTTGGGTTTGTCTTCTTATACAGTTATGAGTTCCTCATAGTTTCATGATATAGGTCCTTTGTCAATTATGTTTTCCAAGTAATTTTTCCCAGATTTGGCTTGCCTTTTCATTTCCTTAACTGGGTCAATTAAAGAATATAAGTTTTTAAGTTGATGAGCATTTTATCTCTTTTTTCTTTTATACTTCGAGTCCTGTCTAAGAAATCACTGGCTAAAATGATGTCATAAACATTTCTCTTGTAATTTCTTCTAGAAGTTTAATATTTATAGTGTCTATCTTTAGGCCTATGATTCATTTCAAGTTAATTTGTCTTTGCTGTATTACGGTCAAAGTTCATTCTTCTTGTGGAGATAGACAGCTGGTCCAGCATAATTTTTTGTAGAAAGCGTATCTTCCCAGTGAATTGCCTTGCATTTCTGTTGCAAGTTATCCATACAAATGTGTGTCTACTTGTGAACTCTGTTCCATCACTAATACCTCAGTGCCTTGATTATTGCAACTTTAGAGTAAGTATTGAAATTTAGTCATCAATTTCATAAGTCATCAATTCATTTTTTTGATATTGTCTTGATTCTTCTAGATGCTTTGCCTTTTCACATAAATTTTTAAAATTATCTTGTCAGTTTCCTCAAGAAGAAGGTCATTAGAATTTTTACTGGATTGCCTTTAATTGGTGACTCAATCTGTAGAGAAGAGCTATCTTAAGAATAGAGCACATGGTATATCTCTCCATTTCATTAGCTCTTCTTGAATTTGATTCAGAAGTGATTTGTATTTTCAGTGCATACCTAACGTTAAGTTTATTCGTAAGTAATTTTTGATGCTATAATAAATGAGTTTGATTTTAATTTTAGTTTTTAATTTATCATTGGTTGCATATAAAATATATCTGTGCATATCTATCTCTGTCTAATCTATTTATATACATTTATGGACCTTTTATCCTACAACCTTAATGAATTTACTATTATTTCCAGTAGATTTTTTCAAGATTCCTTTGGTTTTCTACTTATAAGATCATATAAGCTGAAAAAAAGGCTGTTTCACTTCTTTTTTTCCCAATATGTGTGCCTTTAATTCTTTTTCTTGCTTTATTACACTAAGTCCCTTATTCAAGTAATCATCTAGCTTTTCTTTTCTAGTTTGGGAACATGGTGAATTACATTGACTGATTTTTGAATATTAAAACGCACTTGCATTCCTGGGATTAGATTCACTTGGATATGATATGTTGTACTTTTCACATATTGTTCGTTTATATTTGCTATTTTTAAAAGGAGTTTTGTGATATGTTTATAAGTAATATTGTCCTATTTTTCTCTTGTGCTATCTTTGTCTGATCTTTGTATCATAGTAATTTTGTCCTTATAAATGTGTTGATAAATATTCCCTCTTCCTCTGTTTTCTAAAAGGCTTTGTGTGGTATTTGTATTGTGAATTAATTAAATGTTTGTTAGAATGAAAACAAAAAAACAGTGAAGCCATCAATGTTTGGCATTTTCTTTGAGGAAAGGTTTTTAATTATAGACTCATTTCTATTGGTTGATATGAGAATATTCAAGTTTCTGTTTCATCTTGGGTCAGTTTTGTGCTTGGTGTCTTTCCAGCATCCTTTCATCTAGATTGTCAAATATATTACCATAATTTTGTTTATAATACACACTTTTTATTCTTTTAATAGATGTAGGAGACATATAATATGCCTGTATTCTTTGTGTCGCTTTTGTTTTTAT